>BSBM01000478.1:6257500-6315000 GCA_027924585.1 Larix kaempferi
GACATGTTGACTCTTGATTCGCACTTTCTTGTCGATTGCATATCGAATGCTCCTGCTCAACTTATTGACTTCGACAACCAATCCTCCTTCGCATTAGTGGTCGTCGGCACTCCCCCCTAGTCGGACTTCAGTCGATCATCTTCGACTGCTCTGCCTAGGCCCCGATGCTCCTGCATAAGACTCCCCATGTGAAAAAGAACTCAACTGCTCCGTCAGTCTCCTGAAATCTTCTTCGGAAATCCATGTCGCCTCCTGCAACTCATCGCCTTTCCATAGCAGTAAGTATTCTTTCCTCCGCGAATTGCGTGTACGCCCGACTTCATTTTCCTCTATAACTTCAATGATTTCTTCTCTGTGTCAATCTGGAACCTGCACTGTCCAGTCGATGTTTGACACTTCTGCACTTCCGTTGCTTGAACCTCCCTCAAACTTGTACATATATGAGCCATTGAACGATGATGAAATGCTCAAGTCCTTCGGCAACTCCAACACATAGGCATTGTCCGAAATCTTCTTCAAAATCTTACATGGTCCAATCTTCTTCAGCTTCAACTTATTATATGTCCTTGTCAGAAATCTCTCCTTCCACAAATTTGCATAGACTAAGTCTCATTCGTTAAACGACTGTAGCCTCTTCTTCCTGTCAGCTCTCAACTTATATGCCGCTCTACTCTTCTTAATGCGCTTTCACACATCTTCCTGCACTTCCTTCATGTGCTCTGCGAATGATTCTGCATCCGCACTTTTCTTGATTTTTGTCAGTAGCTCGACCAAAAGTACCACTCCATGTGGGCTTCGTCCTTGAACAATATGGAATGGGCTCAAACCTATCGATCGATTCACAGAATTGTTGTATGCGAACCTTTCCTGCGCCAGCACGTTCTCCCACCGCTTGGGTCTCTCGGCCGTCAAACACCTCGGAAGGTTTCCCAAAATTCTGTTCACCACCTCGGTCTACCCATCTGTCTGCGGATGATATGCCGAGATGAATTGTAACTTCGTGTCTAGTTTCTTCCATAGGGTTCTCCAGAAATGCCCCATAAACTTGGTATCTCTGTCTGATGTGATACTTTTTAGCAACCCATGCAATCTGACTATCTCCTTTAAGAATAGTACAACAATGCTTGTGGCATCACTTGTCTTCCGACACAGAATAAAGTGTTCCATCTTCAAAAATCTGTCGACTACAACAAATATTGAGTCGCTTCCCTGCTGCGTCTTCGACAATTGTAGCACAAAATCCGTGCTCAGGTTCTCCCATGGGGTATTCGATACAGGCAATGGTGTATACAACCCCGTATTCTGACTTCTTCCTTTTTACAACTGAAAAAATCAACACTATCGTACCCACTTACCGACATCTATCGTCATTCGTGGCCAATAGTACTTCTCTTCGACCAATGCCTTGGTCTTGTCGATGCCAAAATGACCTGCTAATCCACCACTATGCAGTTCTCGGATTAGGTTCTCACTTATGGATCCTCTGGGAATACACAACTATTGTCCCTTGAATAAGTATCCCTCTTGGATGAAATAATCCAAGTATGGCATTCTATCGACACTCCACGGTTCTCAACTAACCCTCC
Source organism: Larix kaempferi (assembly GCA_027924585.1). Lineage (NCBI taxonomy): Eukaryota > Viridiplantae > Streptophyta > Pinopsida > Pinales > Pinaceae > Larix > Larix kaempferi. The sequence goes on from BSBM01000478.1 coordinate 6,259,087, forward strand.
ATGCTTTCACAAAATCCTCGTCAGTCGCATACTCTGCCTTCACCGAATCTATTCCTATTTCCTGAACTGTCGTCGTGTTCAGCAATGAAACTCTTCAACTCAGCGTGTTGGCAACCTTGTTCAACTTGCTCGACTTATGTTGGAACATGAAAGTATATCCTTGCATGAATTCGACCCATTTCATGTGCCGCTGATTCAACTTCGACTGAGTATTCAAATACCTCAGTGCTTGGTGATCTGTGTACAACAAAAATTCCTTGGGAAAAAAATAATGCCTCCATGTCTTCAATGCTTGGACAATAGCATAGAACTCCTGGTCATAGACCGAATATTTTTGCTTCGCATCATCCAACTTCTCGCTGAAGAATGCGATTGGTCGGCCCTCCTGGCTCAACACTGCTCCAATTGCCATTCCACTCACGTCGCAATCAACTTGGAAAACTTTGTCAAAATCTAGGAGCACTAACACTGGGCTCTCAGTGACCTTTTCCTTCGACTTGTCGAAATCTCTCTGGGCAGCTTCTGTCCACTTAAACTTCCCTTTCTTCATGCACTCTATCAAAGGTGCACAAATCCGACTGAATCCCCTGATGAACTTCTTGTAAAAACTGGAAAGTCCATGGAAACTCCTTACTCTAGTCGCACTTGTCGGTTCCGACCAATCCAATATTGCCTTCACCTTCTCTGGGTCCATCACTAACCCTTTACCCAAGATTACAAATCTCAAGTACACCAGTTCTTCCTTCATGAAGAAACACTTTTGCAGGTTCACCATTAGCTTCTCTTCCCGCAACTTCTGCAACACTTGTCGAATATGCTCCAAGTGCTCTGTCTTGGTTCGACTAAATATCAGGATGTCTTCTAGGTATACTATGATGAACTTCCCCAAAAATGGCTTCAGTACCTCATTCATCAATCGCATGAATGTACTGGATGCATTAGTCAATCTGAATGGCATGACTAACCACTCATACAACCCTTCTTTCGTCTTGAATGTTGTCTTCCATTCATCTCCTTCTGTAACCCTAATATGGTGATAACCGCTCTTCAGGTCAATCTTTGTGAAGTACTTCGCTCCACTTAGGAAATCCATCAAGTCGTCCATTCTCTGCAATGGAAACCGATACTTGATTGTGATCTTGTTGATAGCTATGGAGTTTGTACACATACTCCACTCTCCACTCTTCTTCGGCACTAATACTGCTGGTATTGCGCACAGACTCAGACTCTCTCTGATCAATCCTCTATCCAACAACTCTTGGACCTATCGATTGTGTTCCTGACCCTCTACCGAAGTCATTCTATGCAGTTCCTTGTTTGGCAGACTCAATCCTAGAATCAAGTCGATTTGATGGAATATGCTTCTCATTGGTGGCAATCCCGTCAGTGCTTCGTCGACTACTATGCTCCTGAACTTGTCGAGCATATTTTTGACTTCGACCGAAATTCTCTCCATTGTCAACCCCTCGACACATGGACCCTTCGGAATGATGGCATAACACCCCGAATGCTTTTCCTCTTTCGTGAGGAATTCCTTGGCTGAACACGTCAGCACTCGCTTCTCCCAATAGTTTCTCTCGCCCTGTCTACAGTTGTCTTGGTCCTCTTGTTTCGGATTCAGAGTCCTCCGCGTGCCATTTTTCCACAGTGTGACTGTGTTGGCTCGACCATCATAGATCATCTTCCGATCATATTGCCATGGCCTTCCTAACAACAGATGACATGCGTCCATTGGGATTACGTCGCACAATACACTATCCTCAAGCTTCCCGACCTTGAAGTTAATCAGGCACTGTCTGGTCACCTTCACATGGTGTCTTTTCTGCAACCATGAGGTCTTGTAGGGGTGTGGGTGTTCCAGAAATTTCAACCCTGCTTTGTCGATGACCTCCATCGACACAAGATTCTCTGTATTAATTCCACCATCAATTATGGTCTTGCAATACCACTCGCCGATCCGCACTCTAGTTCGAAAGATAGCCTTTCGCTGTAGCAGTTCTTTCTCTTCGTGTCAGTCGTCCTGAACCAACGTCCTCCTAGTCATCATGGCACGACTCTTTCTCTTCCCACTTTTAATGTTGTCAGATGTCGACTTTTCCCTCTCGTTGACTTCCTCATCTCTTCGACATCTGGGTTTCGAATCCTCTGCAGCATGTAGGTTCTCTGGGCATTCATATGCCTTGTTCCCAACTCCTCGACACTTGTAACAGACTATGGCTAGTCTGTCAGCTCCTTTTCTGTCGGATGGACCACTTCGACCATCGCATCGGTTTTCCTGTGATTTCTCTTTAGTCGATGTCCCTTCTGCACGTCGATTTTCTTCTACGGCTTCTCTCTTATATCCGCTACTTTGGCCTTTCATGGAAATAGTCTTCGCACCCCAACCAATCATCCTACCTCTGGTCGATGCATATTTACTCAACAATTTCTCTAGTTCCTTCAGAGCTAACTGGTAGGAATCACCAACCGCTTTGAACCTTGATAGGCTCAACTCGTCTTGTATGGCATACTTCAATCCATTCACATATCTAGTGACAAATTCTTCTCCTTCGTCGGTCTGCCCCGACCTTATCGACAATATGTAGAACTCTTCTGTGTACTCCTTCACGGTCATCTCTTTTTTTTGAAAGTTCTGCAACTTTTGGAACAAGGAAATCACATAGTCACCTTGCAAGAACTTCCCCTTCAGCTTGGAAACCATCCTGTCCCAAGACTTGGTTTTCTCCTTTCCTTTCTTGACTCTACCAGCATGTACATTGTCCCACCACAATGAGGCATGACCCTTCAAACTCATATATGCAGTCTTAACCCATATGGGGTCCTCAATCTGCTTTATGTCAAAGTATTTCTCCATCTCTTTGAACCAGTCGATCAAGTCTTCTTGATCCAGACTTCCTAAGTAGGTACATACATCTATCTTTGTTCGACCTCTCATCTTCGTCAGAATCCTGATGAGTTTGTCTTTTGGTTCTTCTCCTGCTGCTTCCCATGCTTCCACCTCTTCAAATTCCTCATCGTTGTGGTCTAACGCATCAAGAATGCATCCACTCCTTTGGATTTCTTTGATCGCTACAACTTCACTAGTCAAACTTTGCATTGTTCACATGCATTCGTCGAATATTTCACGATCAACTGTGACTGCAGTGCCACGCGCTCTTCGTCCAACTCCTCGGACATTAATTCCTCTATGAGCCATTTTCAGCCTCAGCTGAAACTCCCACTCGTCCAATTGCAACCGGACTTTCACAGGTCGTGCACAACTCTACCCAACCGTATATGGAGCTGTTCAACGCACTCAAATGGATTCACTTCCAGCTTTCGATACCAACTGATGCAAGTCAGGTTGGTATCACCACCTTTCCTGCTCACAGGATTCTCTACCCTCTCTGATACCACTTTACGCAAGGGCACCCGACAAGGGTTCTTGCTTAACAAATAACACACGACACACACGTGTTCACATGAACTGGATGTAAATAGGATGTCAGAAGTTGGCTTCTATTACTTCAATCGAACCAAAGGTTACAATGATAAATGCATGGAAATGAAACAACTAATTGGTTGGCATCAGCCTTTACAATACAAAAGTAAATGTGTGCTCTCTGTGTGTGTCGACCTTCACCCTCTCAAGGCCTCTACTGAATGCAAGCACTTGCTGAGCTATGGATCTGATCTCTCCTACGTTCGGTTTATGTGTGACTGTTCTCTCTAATCTACATATCAACTCCTGAACTTCAACTCCACTAACTCCCAAGATGGAACTAATTGCCTCTCCTGTGCCTGCACACTAGTCTTCTACCCTGCTGGTATCTGTTGCTATTCCCAAGATCACTCCAATCCCTGAGACACGCTTCCTCTGTCCACCGAATCCTCCCCGATCTTGCAGACCTATAGTTGTCAGCCCCTCTATTGTGCTGCACAACCTCCACCTGTGGCGACACCTGGAGTGTCTTCAACCAACTTCAATAACTGCTCATAACTTCCTTAGCAACCCCAAACGGCTACCAAGTACTCTGCTTGACTTTCTGCGCTTCCTTCTGCCTCTGCTACAGTAGTTGGTCTTGTCACTGCGTCAACCATACTGTCTTGCGTCAGCCTTTGACATACCCGTCGGCTTCCTTTCGCATCGTTGGATTTTCCAGTCTGCCCCTTCCTCCTCGCTTGGCTTCCTCCTTAACTTGTCAATGTCGTGGTTCGACAACCTATCGACACTTCAACTCTTTCCGCTGCTACTTCGTCGTCTGTCAACCTTCGACATGTCAACTCTCGACCTTCACACTTTCTTGTCGATCGCATATCGATTGCTCCTGCTCGACTTATTGAATTCGACATCCGATCCTCTTTCGCACCAGTGGTCGTCGGCACTCCCCCCTGGTCATCCTTTGGTCGATCATCTTCGACTGCTCTGCTTAGGCACCGATGCTCCTACACCAATCTATGTAGGATATGGTAGAATAGATTGCGTTAGGATCTAAGATATGGTGTGGTATTGTAGACTAGGGTAGGTTATGTTAGCTACATTTTTTTGAGATTAGGGTAGGGTAATGTGGGGTAAGTGAGCATATGTTAGCTTAGAGTAAGGTGGGCTAGTTTAAAATAGGGTAGTTTGGCCTAGGTTAAGGTATCCTTACTTACTATTTTGGCTAGGAAAGGTTATCAAGTTCGAGAGAGAGACTCTCTCTAAATGAATCTCTTTTGTTACCAAGTTAGAGAGAGAGAGAGACATATTCTTTAACCCTCCCACCCCAAATCCTTAGAGATGGCTATTGAATACCAATTATCTGAGTGTGAAACTTTAAACTCATTGTTCCATGTCCGAAGGTAATTAAAACTCATCTTCCTGATTTTTTATAAAATTCCCTTTGGAATGTGTGCAAACATATGCCAATACACTAGGATTTATTCGAGCACAAATTTTTTACCATGGTTATTTTTTACCCAACTGGTGGGTGGGAAAGAAACACTCCTTCTTTGTATCCCTAACATATTACCATGTTAAAATACCTACAAATGAGCAATGGTGTAAGAGATTGATTGGTGCTTTCTTGAAGCCCTACATTCCAGACCACTAAGCATTCTTTCTGGCACTCCCGTCACAGGGAGTGGGATAGGTTAGAACAATTTTGGGTTTTCTTTCCTAAATTTAGTTGTAATTTCAATTCCACCTTCCAATTTAGCCAGTCTAGTTATCTTTTTTAGTAATTTGTTGAATTCTATCCCGGGTATTCTTCAGAAGAAGGATTAGGTTCCTTAAACCCCTTTTCAAGTTTGAAGATGATGGTAGCTTTGCACAAATAATTTGAGGTTAAAGGTTGGTTTGGACACCTTGGTAAAGCATGTCTTGGGTGGATGCCTTAGAATATGAATAATTTAACATTTGGGACACGAGTGCGCTCCATGAATTCCATGATGCTCACAAGTGGGGGAGGTGTGACATGCCACCATGTGGCAGGGTCACCTCCATGGAATGAGTTAGGGTTAGGAAATAATTTCTATCAGATAATTTATGTTGGAACATATTTGATGTGAAATTGAAACCAATTTTGATGAAGAGGCTCAGTGTTGCTAACAAGTACCTATTTAAGAATGTTTCCAAACTGTTGGAGAATGCACAAGGTGGGAACTATGTTTACTTTTATGATATGGCCTTGGAGTAAGCCACATTATTTAACTTGAGGGTGGTCCTAAAGAAGACTTCAGTGTCTACAAGGATTAGCGATGGTCAAGTTCATTGGGCATGAAGAAATTTTAGGAGTGTTCTTGGAGTGAAATCCTTGAAACCTTGAATATGTTGCTTTATTTGCTTCCTCCATTGCTCCTCTTTAGGACATGATATTAACTTGGGGAGTATTATATTAGAACAATATAATATACAAAAATAAAAAATTATAATATAAAAAGATAAAACAATAAAAAAAATATAAAACAAGACTAACTAATAACAAATAAAACAATACCAAATCAACAATATACAATTTAATTTAATTTACAATATAAAAAATAAAACAAAGGGACAAAACACAAAATAAAACACATCATAAATCGAGTTGGTCGAGAGTGCATGCCAAGAGCATCCATGGTAGAGGGAGACTGATTGAGAGAGCTGAGAGCATCTAGAACATAGTGAGTTTGAGGCATTTCAAGACCTGAGAGCATCTAGAACATAGTGAGTTTGAGGCATTTCAAGACTTGAGAGCATCTAGAACAGAGTGATTTTGAGGTATTTCAAGATCACAATGTGTGAGGAGCAGAGGAGATCGGTGAGCCCAGAGGAGACGACCATTACATTCTAGAGGAGACCGACGCACCCAATAGACCGACATAGAAAAATAGGGGCCAACCAATGTCTTCGGTAAGGCCATCTGAGCCATGGATTTTAGTTTATTTGTAATAAATTGTCCCATTGCAAATATTCCGTTAATGCCCTCTGCTTTCAAGCCATAAACCACAATAAATGTAGAGTGAAGGCCCTCCAGGGTTTGATGTTTATAATGATACATATTATGAAACAAATTCTGAGAGGAGTACATAATGCACTCGGGAAGGGGTATCGTAGGGGAAGTTGAGAGAGTCAACTCAATTCAACATTGAGGGAAATGCTCCTTGACTGGGAAAACCATGCCTAAGGGAGCTCGACCACATCACTAACATGGCACGACTTGCAAGTGCATGGTCAAGGGGGGATTGCAATGGCTAGGGAAAACCCTAGCAACCAATTATAATGACTATGCATATCAAACTGTTCATATAATGGCATTCAATGAGATAAATGGTTGTAGGAATAGAGCTATTGTTCTTTTTCATCTAAACTTCTACTTTCAGTCCCTTGTAATTAACAATTAATTTTCTATTTAGGACATTGGCACTTGACAGGGCTATACTCTCTTATATTTTGGGGTTTTTTACAATGCATTTCTTCAAGTGAAGGCCCAAGTGAAGACCCATTGGTAACTAGTCAAGATTACTTGGGAAAGACCAATGTAGTAATCTAATTCGTCACCACTCTAAACCCTAGGATGGAGGAAAAATATAATAGAGAACTTATGATTTAGGTCCCTTTTCCAATTGACACAGTCCAAACAACCATGAAATTGGATAGTCTTCAAGTGTAATGAGCCACACAATATTTAGATATATCATACCTACATAATCAATATATTGACCTTTCACATCAAGTCCCTTAATTGAGAACCACAAAAATTACACTATGCTTCCAATGATATAAAGTACTGAGTGATGCAAAGACTCTCTCTATAGTAGGAAGGATTATCATTAAAGTTCAAACTTTCCAAATGAGGGTCATTCTCATGAAACTCTACCACATATTGGAAAACTAATGGAAGACTTCCTCCAACTCACCTACTAGTGCAAACTTTTCTCATTTGTAAGTATCTTGCTCTCTTATTATATTAGTTAGTAATAATTGGAGTTGTTGTTTGGCTTATTGTAACTAGAAAGTACCATGCTTTGATCAAAGAAAACTGTGAGTGTCCTCCTAACACATCATTGGGATTTTTTTTAATATGTAGATGTAGGTGTTGATAAGAAAAGAGGGAATTGAATTATTGAATAAGTAAAGGGATGCAAGATATGATGAACCATCATAAATAAATATTAGACATATCCCATAAGATTATGGAATAAAAAGAATGAAGAAGAGGTTTGAGGTTTGGATATTTGAAAACTTCATTTAAGACTTTGATTGAGGGATCACAATCAACATGGAGTTTTGTTGTAAAATGAAGAAGATTGAAATTACTTGAGGAAAGGAAAGGCCTTGACATTTTATGAGGAGTAACAAACACTGTAATCAAAACCTTTGAATGTGGAATCATATATCTTGTGCAAAATCATGTTGAGGCATCTACTAGCTTCAAGTCCACAGACTTGGGGACCCCCTACCACACTTTTTCTTGCTTTACACTTTTTGGTGATTTTTAATTCATAAGTTATGAATACTGATGGGTTTCTAGGTTTTTCATAGTTAACTTGAGTAATGAATTTCTTGATACTTTCATGAGAGTTTCAGAACCTCATGCATTTTCTTTAGCGTTTTCCTTAGCTAAAGTAACTACATGGTGAATTGGTTATTCATGATGTTTCTCATCATCCAATGTTCAATCTCAAATCCTTCTAATGAAATTTAGTGTACAAATCGAATCTTTACATTCAAAGTATTTTGTTTATCTTCATCGACACTAGTAAACTTGCATTTGAAAGGATTATACCCTTCAAAAGCTACCACTTTACCTCAATGAGCCCTATTTTTGTTTCTTGATTTCTAATTGATGCAATGAGGGGCATGAAAATATTGGTTTCCATTTTGCTAACTAATTGGGTGAGAGAATCAACCATTTTTTGTATGTCCTCTATAGTTTACATGTTATGAGTGTTTATCATGGGACCATTAGGTCCATCAAAGAGGTTAGTCATGATTTATCCCAACACAATCAACGACCTAAGAGGATTTCCTTGTGAGGGTCCATAAGCAATGGTACTAGCGAGTCCACAAAAAAATAAGTTATTTTAGAGTGAAACCATGATGATCAAATTAATCCTTGTTGAGTATTGTTACATTGATAAAATTCATAAATTCTTGATATTGCAAAATGTGTAGGAATTTCATTGCATGTGCTGCAAAGGAAAGGTTTTGAAAAAAGAGGCTAGGAAATATTGAGCTCAATAGCATAAAAAATGTCAAATGTTAACAGATGTAATATAATCATGAATTGTGGTTACTATTACATTGATGTTATTAGGTACTATTAAACTAACATTTACCTCATGCATCACCATTGGTGACTTTCCACGGTCAACTTGTGGCATATGGCCACGATCACCCTGCCACAATATAAGAATTAAGACATATTAAAAATTAAAATTACATATATAACAATGTCTCTTAAACGTGATTAATGAAAAGCATGAAATATAATTAACCATGTGTATATTATAAAAAGCATGACATATAAAAAAATTTGATGCAAGAGAAAAATAATAAGTCATCGATCAAAGGTTGCGTTAAATGTTGTATAAGAAAATTACCCCCATAATAGAAACCCTCGCATCTATTCGATTCAAACCGTAATCGATTAACTCTTCACCTGCAGCTATTGATTTTGTTGCTTATGTGTTGAACCTGGTCGTGTGCTATTTATAAACCATGCGATATTTCCTGAAGCTTTTGGCCTTCCATCAATATACACAGTTTCTCCTTTGTTCAGATTGTTGTCGATTAGTTGAAAATAATTTGCTTCCACTCCATATGTCCTCATACTTCGCGTATATCGGACCAACAACAACCAGTCATTGTATTTGTAGCATGGACCAACATACTCCATCAATCCAGTTTCAGTGCCATATGACACCTTTATGCCATCCATGGAAAATAGCCCTAGTTCATGTAAAGAGGATGTAGCAATGCGATAAGTCCTCCCATTGAGGAAGAAATCCGTGTCCACTTTGGGTAGCTCATTGGGTAGCCATCGTTTGACAAGATGTCTATACCTCAGGGGCAACTCAATGTCACATATACTCTCGTTATCATAACCACATGATCCTCCTTCAGAAACAAAAAGTTCCATGCGTCTACGAAATTTTCTCCTTAACTTTTCACCTCTAGTTGATCTTGACCTGTTAGATCTTGTATTAGATGTATCACTTTCAACCTCTTCTAGTGTATCTTCCTCACTTGAGGAATATAGATCCAACAAGTACCTATTTGGTGGTACCTACAAACATTAAAATGAGACAACATGTTGTAGTTGAATTTTCAATACCGAAAACATCATTCATGGCTCATGGTTTCTAGCAAGCATGTTATAAAGAAAGATGATCCAAACTTGTATGATAGATATAGGACAAACCAAATTAATAAAAAATTTATCTTTGTCCCTTCTGGACATGTGGCATGATTTAGTTCCTTTAGGAAGATTCCCTCCTTCATCTAGTTATCATATTAACACCTCAAATCCACCTAGATTCATCACATACCTATTGTTTTATGCAAATGAGCTATGAATTGTATTTGGTTGCATTGGTTGGTTGAGTTGTACACATTTCCATCCAACCAACCCTCATTAAGCAGATGCAAACTTTTAATTGTTTTAGAACTTGGGTTAGCTCTACCTAATGGAAAATAATGATGAATGTCAGGTAAGATGGTGTATAGATACCCTCACTAGGCATAAGTCAGATTAAAATGTTGGGTCTTAAGGACGACCTATATATAGAAGTATAAGTTATGTAATGAGTTTTCAAGTGAATATTATTGTATTTGGATATTTGCTTATGTTGGAGGTTTCCTCCTTGAAGAGGAAAGTGAATGTTGCATCCAGGTTTAAATACCAATAAAGGTTTGCTTACTATGTTATTTTATAATTCTTGGTCTTTTATTTTTATTTTTGCAATCCTATTTCCATTTATATTCCTATATTTAAATTCTTTACATAGTTATATTCTATCTTTTTCTCTGAGTATTCTATTTCAACTAGCAGAGGAACACCACAAATAGTATTAAAGCACTTTCTTTTTCCATCATACGCTCCAATTGTAGAACAACCTTTCTTAAGGCTAGAGACATGTTCCAACACATTTAATAACACATATATCTATCATTCAATGGGAGAACCTATGGTTAGGGAAAAATACATCCAACAAATACAAGAAGTCCCACTTAGTTGGACAAGGATATCATCTATCCTTTTTAGTATATCAAATACATATAGCACTTGACACTCCTCTATATTTAATACCCTTCAAATCAATATGATATCATTCTTATTGTATTGTGGCAGGGGGGCGGTACTTAGAAGACACCTACAGCTTCTGGACAGGTAAACGTAACTGTCATAGTAACAATATTTTTTTTTACATTAATCATGTTTACTATACATGGTTCAATTTTTACTTATCGATATGAATATGTCTTGCTCATTGTATTGTGGCAGGGTGACCGTGGGAAGTCACCAATGCTGTTGCATCAGGTAAATGATAGCGTAATAGTACCTAAAAATGATTATAGTACTTATTTTTTTTATTATATGCATTATATTTTTTTTACGTGATTTTTTGTAATGATATAAATAAATTAACTACTTTTTATTGATTGACGTTCGTAGAGCACACCACATCAAGATGATGATGTGGTCGTTGAGGAAGATATATTTTATTCAACCAACCCCATGGAAACTGTGAAAAGGGATTTGAAAAAGTGCAATCAAGACCTTCTTAGACTGATTTTAATCATACCAAGGACTGAAGAAATCAAAGCACAAATTGATGAATTGAGGCAAAAGGTAGAACAATACGGGGTAAGTGGCATCTTTGAAAGTTTTAATGAACTACATATATTCATTTATGTTATTTTAGTTCTCTTTTTTTGATATGATCTAATCAATTGAAGTTTTATTCTTTAGGAATTTTTGGAGACAACACTCGTGCATCGAGAACAGGCTATAGAGGCCGGTATTGGTAGTAGCAATGGTTCAACACATCGTTAATCTACCGTACCAACGAGTCTATTTGCATCTCCTTTACAACAATGCACTTTAGGTGCCACGACCTCACCGGATGTTGTAGGTCAAGATGGCCCTTCAATCACCACTACTTCACAGGATGTCAGAGAGGACAGTAGCATCGAATGTGATAGTTTCTATCCTAGTGCAATACGTGTGGTTAACAAGGGATCATTTCCTGTTAGATTCTTAGTGAACGATGAATTTGTTCCAATCAAGATACTGAAGATTGCAGGTATTATTTAATTTATTCAGTGTTTTTTTTTTATGTAATTCAAATCCACATAACTCAAATTATTTTTAATTAATGATCATATGTTTTTTGCAGGAAATAATGTTTTTTATAAGAACCTGCATGATAAGGTGTTGGAGATTTTTGGGCCCACCGTTCGTACACGGTGGAATGCCCAAAATGAAAAATTGAAAGATGATTTGATGAACCACATGGTCAGCTTGTTTGGTGAAACCTTCAACAAAAAGGTGTCACCGCAGTAGCTGGCTTAAATTTGAAATATGTCAGGACATATTATAGGGACAATCTGCAAATAAACCACAAGTATGAGCATCCTCCGATGGTTCCAGAGAAGGAGTGGAAGGCGCTCATCGAGGATGCAAAAGAGAAGGCATTGAGAAAACAAGGAAATACTAGGCCAATCGATTCAAGAAGGTATGGCACATATCATATTTTATATGAACAATGTTCAATTTTTTTTAAAATTTTAAATATATTTAAGTTGCGATATCTAACGTATTTGCAACCTTTCATAGGCTCCCTGACACCTCTAAAGAAACAAAGGAAAGAGTAGAAAAACATGGGCAACACAAACTAGGCTAGGGTGGATATAAAAATCTAAGGGCACGAATTGTAAGAATCAAACGATCATTATTTGTAGCCAACAATTAATTGATTTTTCTAACTGTAGCGAACAATTAATTGATTTATCACAAGAACTTTACATGGTGTTATGCATTGCAGGGAAATGATTTTCAAGAGGAATCCACTGAAGAAGAGTTGAATCTCGGCTTCAAGTATGGTTTTCAACATGTGCTGGAACATCGAAAAAGCTTGGGGCAAACTCCAATTTCCCCATTGATTCACGCAGAGGTAAATAAAATCAATAAGGCCATTATTATAATGTACTTGTGTAATCTATTCATGAATGATTACATCAAAAAATGAATGTCTTTTTTTGTTTTCAGGGTGAGACCAAAAAAAACAGCGAGGGTAGCGGTATTGAACCGGTACCATGTGATGAAGGGGAGCTGCCTAGCCATTTAGGTATGTATGCTATAAAACATATGTATTCAATATGATTTTAAATACATAATTGATGACGTTTACTAATTAATATTTTTCTATGAATGGCAGAGCATGTACCTTCTCATCCTCAGCCAGGAGAGGAACAAAGGGCATAACCAATGAACACTCCAGTTGACTCAGCTAGTTAGTTAGTAGGTAAAGATCATTGTAATGATATTGGAAATAATGAAATATGTATCTCAATAATAACTATGCATTTATATCTATATAATTGTCTTGTTTTTTCAGATGATGCCCCTCTCCATCCACCTCCACCCCCTGCTAATTGACGTACCAGAAGTATGGTACGGGGGTGCATAACCACACAATCAACGGAAAGAGAGGGCACAATAACTACAACGGGTCAAGACACCGAAGATGAAGTCCCCCTCTTCGAATTTATGAGAAAAAAAATAAATAAAAAAATGTAGTTGTAAACATTTAAGATTTGTATTTGACTGAGTGAAGGCATGAAATATTTTCAGTTTTGTTAAAAGTTTCTTGATATAGTCTGTGCATGGCGATATTTTACAATTGAGGTTTCACATGTGTATGTTATTGCTCAGTTCATATTTATTAATATGTGTGACATCTTTCGAGGACTATGGTTATCTTCAAGGGATTGGCCACCCCTTCTTGAGTTAACCTAAGGAAGATGAGATGACCATATTATTTATAATTGGTTTACTGTTATTACTGTTTTTGTTTTCAGTACTTTAATGATTTATGTAGCTCTATGTTTGATAGTACTTTGCTGATTAGAACAATTAATATAACTATGTTTGTGCTTTTTGAAATTTATATGTGAAATGTTTGTTCACTTTGTTGCATAGCTTATTTTTTAATATGTCTGACATCTTCGGAGGACTATGGTTATTGTCAAGGGGATGACCACCCCTTGTTGAGTTAACCTGAGGAAGATGAGATGACCACATGAGATTTCTTATCCTGGGATTATGATTATGAGCTTCCTCTCATTTCATGAGACACATGAGACGCATGACCACATATAGTTGAGAAGGCTGGGTAACCTACCTTGACGTTGACTTGATGTGCATGAGCCTAGTATGACGTCGTGTTGCCTTATTATGTTACGTTGACTTGCATGTTTACTTGTATGAGATGTTTACCCTTGTGGTGACTTGTGATTGACCCTTTCATGGTAGCATTGAGCATACAACCCTTAATTGTTGACGTCCATCTTGTTGATGACCAACGTGAACCCTTAGGATTGTTTTCCACCCTTGCATTGACCTTAATAGACCTCCTTAGGTACCATCCACCATAGTGTTACGTTATATGACATTTTTGGAGTACTTTGCTATTGTTTTTTATTGTGTGTTAGTAGTACTGTTGTGCTGCTATTGTTTTTTATTTGTGAGGGGTGGATGATCTATTTTAGGGTCTTTTCCAGGTCTGGGTTCTCTCCTTTCACAGGTATGTTGGTCCAGTTGAGTCTCATGCAATTAACCTAACGCTAAGAGGTTGAAGTCTGAGGATAAGGGAGGTCTACCCCAACATCTGATGTTGAGTTTATGATTGGTTCAGATCTAATATATATTGCTACTATTATATATAGATTGCTACTATTATTACTATTATTGTTTTTAGTACTTACATGGTTATTGTAGCTCATTGTTTTTGGGACATGCTGGACTTGAAGGATATTGAGGTATGGTTTCTGCATTACTAACTCTAGATATCATTCATTAGATATAAGTACTCTAGCTAGTTGTAAAGTAAAATAATCTTGAATATTTAATTATATTAACATGAAGTTTGTGAAATTCCTAAATGGTGACTTGCAAGTATGATATGAAGATAATTTTGTGGTGGATGTTTCTTAGGTTAGAGATATTTACAGTGCTGGAGAGTATTCGATCTTGGTCACAATTTATATGTAAAGTGCATTTGATAGGATTCTAGCTTCTATGCCATTCAAGGGGTAGGTTATGTAACTACTTTGCTTCCTCATTTTATTTATATTTTTTTCTTCCTCATTTTATTTATATTTTATAGTATTCAATAAGCATCACTCCAAACCAATCAATTAAGCATCATAATTAGGTATATTTATTGTTTTCAAATTCTTTTTTCAACACTCCAAGGTTATTGCAATCACTTTCTCGATGTCAATTGGACTTAGAGGCTAGAATCATTTGTGCTCAAAATATTCCACAAATTTGTAAGTATATTAACACTCCCATTATCCATCAACACTTTAATTATTTCCATGTTACATTGCACAACATCCTAGCCTCTAATACCTGCACCAAGTCGGGAAACTATGTTAAGTCTTAAAATCCTCAAAATGGTTTTGTTGGTGCTATCCAAGTATGGATTTGGATTTGGTATGCACTTTTCCTGATTTGAAATTTGAGTCATGTGTAGAAGAGAGTAATCAAAGCTAAGCTTGTTAGTAATCTTCCAATGACAAATATTGGAATGACAAATCCTCAAAGTCAATGTATATTTTAATGCCCAATGAATTTAGTAGACAACTCTCCTAATACAAGAAGAGAAAATAGTGTCCAAGATGGGGCGATTGGTTCTTGACCTCTAGTTCTGTGGGAAAGGTATTATTTTGGCCAAGACACATGAAAACCATTCAACAAATTGGAATCATTTTCCAGAACTAAACTGATGATTCAATCATCCAATTAGAATTATGGGAATCATCTCAGGCCTATAGCATCCTGGTACATGAGTAACCTGCAAATATTTGCACGTTCTGGGAAGTTTGGAAGGTACATGAGTCTTAATTAACCCTCAAAAATCCATAAAATAGTTGTAAATGAAAATATGGGCGTGTCCTAGGCAGGAAGGGCATGAGAAAAGCAATTCGAGGCAACCTTGGAGGTCATAAACAACAATATTTGGGACTGTTTTAAATTATGGGTACAAAGCAACCCTAAAAATGACCTCAAACAATCCCATAGTAGCCTAAAAATGAATTTTGGGAAGGTACAGTGGTGAAAGAAGCATGTCTAGGCCTCTTTAGGTAGATCTGGGTGCAAAGGAGGCATTGAACAATAGTTTTTGAGGTAGTAGCAACAAAATAACAGACATGGGAATGATCTGGTTGTTCATCCCCTTTGATCATTGAAGAAAACCTTCAAACCCTTAAGCAAAGCTGTAGCAGCTTGAAGAAGGTCAACATCTAGGTTGGAGGATGGTTGCACTCAGCCCTAACCTCAGAAGCATGGGTGCACCATATTATCCATTAAGGTTTAGAAGGAGGAGAGCTCTCGCGCAAGTCAACCCTAATCAATTCATTAGTGTATATCAAATCCAAAACCAAAGGAGTGCTCATCCAAAATTTATGAATAAGCATGCCAAGAGACCAATGGTGACACATGAGGTAAATGTTAGTTTAATAGTACCTAATAACATCAATGTAATAGTAACCACAATTCATGATTATATTACATCTGTTAACATTTGACATTTTTTATGCTATTGAGCTCAATATTTCAATATGATATCATTCTTATTGTATTGTGGAAGGGGGGCAGTACTTAGAAGACACCTACAGCTTCTGGATAGGTAAACGTAACTGTCATAGTAACAATAATTTTTTTTTACATTAATCACGTTTATTATACATGGTTCAATTTTTACTTATCGATATGAATATGTCTTGCTCATTGTATTGTGGTAGGGTGACCGTGCGAAGTCACCAATGCTGTTGCATCAGGTAAATGATAGCATAATAGTACCTAAAAATGATTATAGTACTTATTTTTTTTATTATATGCATTATATTTTTTTTACGTGATTTTTTGTAATGATATAAATAAATTAACTACTTTTTATTGATTGATGTTCGTAGAGCACACCACATCAAGATGATGATGTGGTCGTTGAGGAAGATATATTTTATTCAACCAACCCCATGGAAATGGTAAAAAGGGATTTGAAAAAGTGCAATCAAGACCTTCTTAGACTGATTTTAATCATACCAAGGACTGAAGAAATCAAAGCACAAATTGATGAATTGAGGCAAAAGGTAGAACAATACGGGGTAAGTGGCATCTTTGAAATTTTTTATGAACTACATATATTCATTTATGTTATTTTAGTTCTCTTGTTTTGATATGATCTAATCAATTGAAGTTTTATTCTTTAGGAATTTTTGGAGACAACACTCGTGCATCGAGAATAGGCTGTAGAGGCCGGTATTGGTAGTAGTGATGGTTCAACACATCGTCAATCTACCGTACCAACGAGTCTATTTTCATCTCCTTTACAACAATGCACTTTAGGTGCCATGACCTCACCGGATGTTGTAGGTCAAGATGGCCCTTCAATCACCACTACTTCACAGGATGTTAGAGAGGACAGTAGCATCGAATGTGATAGTTTTTATCCTAGTGCAATACGTGTGGTTAACAAGGGATCATTTCCTGTTAGATTCTTAGTGAACGATGAATTTGTTCCAATCAAGATACCGAAGATTGCAGGTATTATTTAATTTATTCAGTGTTTTTTTTCATGTAATTCAAATCCACATAACTCAAATTATTTTTAATTAATGATCATATGTTTTTTGCAGGAAATAATGTTTTTTACAAGAACCTGCATGATAAGGCATTGGAGATTTTTGGGCCCACCATTCGTACACGGTGGAATGCCCAAAATGAAAAATTGAAAGATGATTTGATGAACCACATGGTCAGCTTGTTTGGTGAAACCTTCAACAAAGAGGTGTCACCACAGCAGCTGGCTTAAATTTGAAATATGTCAGGGCATATTATAGGGACAATCTGCAAATTAACCACAAGTATGAGCATCCTCCGATGGTTCCAGAGAAGGAGTGGAAGGCGCTCATCGAGGATGTAAAAGAGAAGGCATTGAGGAAACAAGGAAATAATAGGCCAATCGATTCAAGAAGGTATGGCACATATCATATTTTCTATGAACAATGTTCAATTTTTTTTAAACTTTTAAATATATTTAAGTTGCGATATCTAACGTATTTGCAACCTTTCATAGGCTCCCCGACACCTCTAAAGAAACAAAGGAAAGAGTAGAAAAACATGGGCAACACAAACTGGGCCAGGGTGGATATCAAAAGCTAAGGGCACGGATTGTAAGAATCAAACGATCATTATTTGTAGCCAACAATTAATTGATTTTTCTAACTGTAGCAAACAATTAATTGATTTAACACAAGAACTTTACATGGTGTTATGCATTGTAGGGAAATGATTTTCAACAGGAATCCACTGAAGAAGAGTTGAATCTCGGCTTCAAGTACGGTTTTCAACATGTGCTGGAACATCGAAAAAGCTTGGGGCAAACTCCAATTTCCCCATTGATTCACGCAGAGGTAAATAAAATCAATAAGGCCATCATTATAATGTACTTGTGTAATCTATTCATGAATGATTACATAAAAAAATGAATGTCTTTTTTTGTTTTCAGGGTGAGACCAAAAAAAATAGCGAGGGTAGCAGTATTGAAACGGTACCATGTGATGAAGGGGAGCTGCCTAGCCATTTAGGTATGTATGCTATAAAACATATGTATTCAATATGATTTTAAATACATAATTGATGACGTTTACTAATTAATATTTTTCTATGAATGGCAGAGCATGTACCTTCTCATCCTCAGCCAGGAGAGGAACAAAGGGCAGAACCAATGAACACTCCAGTAGACTCAGCTAGTTAGTCAGTAGGTAAAGATCATTGTAATGATATTGGAAATAATGAAATACGTATCTCAATAATAACTATGCATTTATATCTATATAATTGTCTTGGTTTTTGCAAATGATGCCCCTCTCCATCCACCTCCACCCCCTGCTAATCGACGTACCAGAAGTATGGTACGGGGGTGCATATCCACACAATCAACAGAAAGAGAGGGCACAATAACTACAATGGGTCAAGACACCGAAGATGAAGTCCCCCTCTTCGAATTTATGAGAAAAAAAAAACATAAAAAAATGTAGTTGTAAACATTTAAGATTTGTATTTGAGTGAGTGAAGGCATGAAATATTTTCAGTTTTGTTACAAGTTTCTTGATATAGTCTGTGCATAGCGATATTTTACAATTGAGGTTTCACATGTGTATGTTATTGCTCAGTTCATATTTATTAATATGTGTGACATCTTTCGAGGACTATGGTTATCTTCAAGGGATTGGCCACCCCTTCCTGAGTTAAACTAAGGAAGATGAGATGACCATATTGTTTATAATTGGTTTACTGTTATTGCTGTTTTTGTTTTCAGTACTTTAATGATTTATGTAGCTCTATGTTTGATAGTACTGTGCTGATTAGAACAATTAATATAACTATGTTTGTGCTTTTTGAAATTTATATGTGAAATGTTTGTTCACTTTGTTGCATAGCTTATTTTTTAATATGCGTGACATCTTCGGAGGACTATGGTTATCGTCAAGGGGATGACCACCCCTTGTTGAGTTAACCTGAGGAAGATGAGATGACCACATGAGCTTCCTTATCCTGGGATTATGATTATGAGCTTCCTCTCATTTCATGAGACACATGAGACGTATGACCACATACAGTTGAGAAGGCCGGGTAACCTACCTTGACGTTGACTTGATGTGCATGAGCCTAGTATGACGTCGTGTTGCCTTATTATGTTACGTTGACTTGCATGTTTACTTGTATGAGATGTTTACCCTTGTGGTGACTTGTGATTGACCCTTTCATGGTAGCATTGAGCATACAACCCTTAATTGTTGACGTCCATCTTGTTGATGACCAACATGAACCCTTAGGATTGTTTTCCACCCTTGCATTGACCTTAATAGACCTCCTTAGGTACCATCCACCATAGCGTTACGTTATATGACATTTTTGGAGTACTTTGCTATTGTTTTTTATTGTGTGTTAGTAGTACTGTTGTGCTGCTATTGTTTTTTATTTGTGAGGGTTGGATGATCTATTTTAAGGTCTTTTCCAGGTCCGGGTTCTCTCCTTTCACAAGTATGTTGGTCCAGTTGAGTCTCATGCAATTAACCTAACACTAAGAGGTTGAAGTCTGAGGATAAGGGAGGTCTACCCCAACATATGATGTTGAGTTTATGATTGGTTCAGATCTAATATATATTGCTACTGTTATATATAGATTGCTACTATTATTACTATTATTGTTTTTAGTACTTACATGGTTATTGTAGCTCATTGTTTTTGGGACATGCTGGACTTGAAGGATATTGAGGTATGGTTTCTGCATTACTAACTCTAGATATCATTCATTAGATATAAGTACTCTAGCTAGTTGTAAAGTAAAATAATCTTGAATATTTAATTATATTAACATGAAGTTTGTGAAATTCCTAAATGGTGACTTGCAAGTATGATATGAAGATAATTTTGTGGTGGATGTTTCTTAGGTTAGAGATATTTATAGTGCTGGAGAGTATTCGATCTTGGTCACAATTGATATGTAAAGTGCATTTGATAGGATTCTAGCTTCTATGCCATTCAAGGGGTAGGCTATGTAACTACTTTGCTTCCTCATTTTATTTATATTTTTTTCTTCCTCATTTTATTTATATTTTATAGTATTCAATAAGCATTACTCCAAAACAATCAATTAAGGATCATAATTAGGTATATTTATTGTTTTCAAATTCTTTTTTCAACACTCCAAGGTTATTGCAATCACTTTCTCGATGTCAATTGGACTTAGAGGCTAGAATCATTTTGTGCTCAAAATATTCCACAAATTTGTAAGTGTATTACCACTCCCATTATCCATCAACACTTTAATTATTTCCACGTTACACTGCACAACATCCTAGCCTCTAATACCTGCACCAAGTCGGGAAACTATGTTAAGTATTAAAATCCTCAAAATGGTTTTGTTGGTGCTATCCAAGTCTGGATTTGGATTTGGTATGCACTTTTCCTGATTTGAAATTTGAGTCATGTGTAGAAGAGAGTAATCAAATCTAAGATTGTTAGTAATCTTCCAATGACAAATATTGGAATGACAAATCCTCAGAGTCAATGTATATTTTAATGCCCAATGAATTTAGTAGACAACTCTCCTAATACAAGAAGAGAAAATAGTGTCCAATATGGGGCGCTTGGTTCTTGACCTCTAGTTCTGTGGGAAAGGTATTATTTTGGCCAATACACATGAAAACCATTCAACAATTGGAATCATTTTCTAGAACTAAACTGTTGATTCAATCATCCAATTAGAATTATGGGAATCATCTCAGACCTATAGTAGCCCGGTACATGAGTAACCTGCAAATATTTGCACGTTCTGGGAAGTTTGGAAGGTACATGAGTCTTAATTAACCCTCAAAAATCCATAAAATAGTTGTAAATGAAAATATGGGCGTGTCCTAGGCAGGAAGGGCATGAGAAAAGCAATTCGAGGAAACCTTGGAGGTCATAAACAACAATATTTGGGACTATTTTAAGTTATAGGTACAAACGGCAACCCTAAAAATGACCTCAAACAATCCCATAGTAGCCTAAAAATGAATTTTGGGAAGGTACAGTGGTGAAAGAAGCAGGTCTAGGCCTCTTTAGGTAGATCTGGGTGCAAAGGAGGCATTGAACAATAGTTTTTGAGGTAGTAGCAACAAAATAACAGACATGGGAATGATCTGGTTGTTCAGCCCCTTTGATCATTGAAGAAAACCTTCAAACCCTTAAGCAAAGTTGTAGCAGCTTGAAGAAGGTCAACATCTAGGTTGGAGGATGGTTGCACTCAGCCCTAACCTCAAAAGCATGGGTGCACCATATTATCCATTAAGGGTTAGAAGGAGGAGAGCTCTAGCCCAAGTCAACCCTAATCAATTCATTAGTGTATATCAAATCCAAAACCAAAGGAGTGCTCATCCAAAATTTATGAATAAGCATGCCAAGAGATCAACCAAAATCCAAGGAGCAAGGGAACTGTCATAGAAGAGTCTCCAAATACCATAAGAAAAGGCCAACCATGTGTTGAAATGGGTCAAAAACCATCAAATGCTCAGAAATAAGCTTCCATAGCTCTAATCCGTAGGGAACTAGTTTTAGCATTTCATACCAAAGTAAAGCTTATGAAAACAACTTCCCATCCATATATCATAATCCTCCATCAGAGCTAGGGAATTGGAGAATGACCCTCCTCAAGACAAGCTACCAAACTGGTGAAAATGGTTGACAAACCAAAATTCAGTACCGCTCAAAAGGAATTCCCAAATTATCCAATGCCCTGGAGAAACAAGGAGAACGTTCACCACCATGAGATAGCTCATGAAGAAAATTTTCCAACTATTAACCCCCTTGGAGAATGTTCACCACCTTCCTTAGTTGAGTGGAGAGGTGAGCACACTCATCAAATTGAAGGATTTGAAGCGCATCTTGGTGACTCCACCTCTTGGTTCTTGGTATGAGGTATTTGCATACACATTTCATATTTGTGTTGTTGATTTGATTTTAGAAGGAATGTGTATATTTGGGATGAAATTTATGATTGCTTAGATCTCTCATGTATCCCTTATTCTTATGAGCTTGATAAGAGTTTTTGGACATCAAAGATTCCAAGGTTTTTAGGGCCCCGTAGGGAGGCTCTTTTTCATCTTTCACGACTCTTGGATATTTTTGCTTGAATAAATGTGATTGATGAAGGTTGGTTGATGATAATGTTTGCATATTAATTCAATGGAAAAAAGGTTTGGGTTTGATTTTTTAAGATTAACCCTAAAGAGATTTGTTCGTTTCCAAACTTTGTCAAAAAATTCCTTAAAGATTGGACTTATGGGAATACAGAAGTTACAAATCCATGTGTTTAGAAAGCCAGTTTGATGAGGATGAGGGGAGAATTGGCATATTGTTGGTTGTACGGCTGTCGTTACACCAAAACCCGCAGGTGATTGGTAAACTCACCACCGCTATATTTCAAGGATACACGAGAGGCGATTAGTCCCTTGTCACGATACACCGGGGAGCACTGACTACTTGCAATTTTGTGCAACAATCTCCCCCTCAGGGCGAGCCGAGTGTGTATCGAACTCGTGACCTCTAGCTCTGATACCAATTGTTGGTATCACGGCTGTCGTTACACCAAAACCAGCAGGTGATTGGTAAAATCACCACCACCAGATTTCAAAGATCCACGAGAGGCGATTAGTCCCTTGTCACGATACACTGGGGAGCACTGACTACTTGCAATTTCATGCAACACAGATGTTCTAGAGGTGTGTAGAAACAACCCCTAAAGTGATCTCTTGAATGTGGTAAATTTGAGAGAAGAGGCACGTGTTCACTTTCTTTAAGTCATAAAGGGTTGGATGAGGCATCTCATTCAAGAATGCTCGATTCTCTTCACTTTGTAGAAAATGTTGAGCACAATAAAAAATAAGCCTTTGGAGATGACACTGCTTTTGAAGGTATTATTGAGGCTTTCATCATAAGACTTGTTGATGAGCCATCTCATCCCCCTTTGTAGACCTATGATGATGTCCTTGTTGATGAATACATGGGTACACCTATTTTCTATCCTAATATGGATGAGGGTTTGGTATTATTTTCTCCTCAAAATTTTGAACTTAGCATGATATTTGATGTTGGTATTGAGAGGGTAAATATTGAAGACAAACCCTCATGTGATGATATTGTTGAGGATATTTTTGCTTGCTGTGGACATGATGATAGTGATGTACATTTTTCTCATGTTGATCATAGTATGAATATGGATTATTGGCATTTTGTTGGTGATCCTATTTATGATTTTTCTAATGAGGGAAGTGGAATTTTGAAGACCTTGATGAACATTTTGATATGAATAATTTTCATGATCATTTTTAGCCATATGTATCCACTCATGATGATGTTGTAGTGTTGTTTGAGGAACTTCCTTTTGTAAATTTGGGCCAGCCATGTTATTCTCCTTCTTGGGAATTAATGGTGCATCCTTCGGAGAGGTTTTTTCAACCACCTTGTTACCTGGTCATACAGATCTTTCGCTTGTTTTGGTGGTTGGAAATGACTCCTTACAGCAGGGTTTTGAGACAGTTTTGTACTAGCTGTGCTTACACTTTTTTTCTGGGTAGATTGTTGGATTGATGGATGGAATTCACCTTTTGATGGCTGGGTTTTGCATGTTGCATCTAGTTTATTATGCAATTTTTTTCCAGCCCTTTTTGTCTCCGAGAAATTTTGCGTGCTCACTAGATGTTCCATCTTTAGTCCAGAACACTTTTGTCATTTACAACCATCTACATTGTTGCGAAGGGTCACATCCATGTTCAAATTTTATGCCTTCATACTTGATGGAGGATCTTTTGATGTTGGAGGAGCCCACACCTTTACTCATTGAAGGTGTTTGTGATGTTCTCATTTTAGATCAGTGTTGTAATGACACTTTTCAGCTTGAAGATGGCTTGTCCCATGGTTATGAGAGCCCTTTACAACTTTGGATCGATATGGCATGTGAAGGAACATGCTTTTCTTTTGAAAATTTTGTTGATGGAAGCCATGTTTATTATGGTTTAGTTTATGGTAGCCATGGTTTGATAATTTTTTCAGCTCACTTACATGATATCCTTAATGTGTTTTTGGTTTGGTTCATTTCCAAAGATGGGGAGAATCCATATCATGGATGATATGCTAAGGCAATTTCATTTGTTGTATGATCTTACTTGACATGCTCATTTTATGATGCTTAGGGTATGTAGGCATGAGATGAATAAGCTCTTGCATGAGCAGTGGGTTGATATGTTGTTGTGGAATAATGTGTGATTTTGCACTTTTTGTTTTTGATGGTCAAAGCTCACAAGTTCATTACAGTTATTCTGGGGTTCTTGCATGCTTTCCTTTTCAAGATTAAGCACATGTCCCGCAGTTGGATCTAACTGCTACCCCCCATTTTGTATTGGTGTCCACGACTGATTTTCATCACACTCTCGAGAAGTGGGTGGCATGATTGATGCCTTGATTGAACATGAAGCAGATTATGTCCTCAAGATCATGTTTGGGCTTAAATATGACATGATTTCCCTTATGAATGAGGCTGCGATTGGCAGACCTGGTCATGATTTCATCCCTATACAGTTGAGAGAAGGCCTTCTGGGAGTTTCTAGGACAACTTGTACATGGTTCATACCTTCCAGTAGTATTACGGGCATTATCTAAAGTGATCTGGGCTATTTCCTAACAATCCTAGGAAGCAAGAGGCATAAACCCTTGTAGCAGCATGCCCTAACAACATCTAAAATATCTTTGTTGTTTTGCATTTTGTATGGTTGTAACTTTAAGAAACTCTACTTAATTGTAAATTGTATCACTTGTACATGAGGTGCATTAGGAGGTGTCTTTCACAATAAGAAAAATTAGAATTTGTGAGACATTCACCAATTATCTCATTTTTCGACCTAGATAAGTGTCAAGCTACATATATCTTAACTTTTCTTAACATTTATTCCATTTTTTTCCCATTCTTTGTCAACTGATATAAAATTTCCTTATGCCTAAACTATAGGTTCTATTTATGGGATTTCTGCGTAAATAAACACCTGAGAAAGTAGGTTCTTTTGGCTTCCCATATCAAATCTAGATGAAACCAATTCTTTCTTTATTGCAGTCTTATAAGAAAAAGTTTCTCGTTAAATTTTTTGAACTATTTGTCATGAGTGATAAGTAGGGATAATGTAGAGCCTTTGGATACAATGAATGATACAAAAAATACCCATGAAAAAACAACACTAAATACAACATAATCTAAGCATAGGAATATGGTCAAAATTACTTACAAATTTCTTCAATTCAAAATGCTTAAACAAGATGATTACAATTGAATCCAGGTAGGTATATAAAATGTTATTGCAAGAAGACCCCACTAACTTAACTGCAACTATGACTAACTAATAATGAAATTTAGTATTCATGATTCCCATGGTACATTACTAGCTTTGAATTAATGGAAAGGGGTTGTGAATGATCAAATAGGTATTCCCTATTAACGTTATTTTCCTTTATAGCATAAGAAGTTTTGGATATGCTTGCTAGTGAAGTCTTTAGTCTCCTAGGTGACATATTTGTTCAAGTTTCATCTCAATTTGATAAAGAACTTAGTGATCATTTGATGGTGGAGTGTCTTATGTGTGATATCTAGACCAAAGTTATCAAAACCAGAAACAATCAAGGTCCAACTGAGATAGAACTGGAACTAGACCAGAACCGGTTTGTGAATAGATCTATTATAAAATAGATTACACGCAGACACACACACAGACACACACACAAACATCAATGCAAATCCAAATCATTAGACACAAAATATGCAGAGTTTACTCATGTAAATAGCATGTAAGTACTAAAGGTGAATATAGCAAAACAACACCAAATGCAAATTGCGATACATATCGTCTAAAAAATACATAGATATCAAGGCTCAAAATGGTCTTTAGAATCCAAAAAACATTATGCTACAAAAAATAACTACATATCATCACATTCATCGCCTATAATTGGATCCTCATCATTAGTAACACATCCTTTAGCCTTTGCCTCTATCTTGATTTTCCAGGGGAATTAGTCAACACCCTCCAATACCAAATACAAGCCTTAAAATAAGGTAGAAAAATATTAACATGGCTAATCAGTGACTTTTGCTTTAGTGAAGGGTACATTTTTACTAAGTTCATGCATAACCACCAATATTGGGTTACGAAGAAGGCTTGGTCCTCCTGATTAAATGCCAATCCCATACACTCATACATGATAGAATCTAGTGGAAATGGTGCAATCCTACCAATTTTGAAATTATGAAAACTAGAAGTCACTGAATTTTGAATGGGATATGAAATCCTACTTTTTCATATGAAGTTTGATCAGGTTGGAACCACTCAAGCATTCTGGAACAAGCAATGGTAATGTTAAATATTTAAGTAAAAGTTGGCATTCTCCTTTATCTTCCTTTTTAATATTTCCAGTAATTACCAATTTACCATGGACAGGGTGGTTTATTTTTTCCCTTTTAATTTTCATTTTATCCCTGCAAATGTCACTGGTTCCACAGACTAGTTCATAGTGAAAATTGGTTTGAACCGTCCTACTGGCTCGGTTCAAAGACTGGTTTGGGGGATTAGGGGTATGAAAGCGAAATATAATTCTATTTTCTCAACACTAATAATCAATTCCATTGTAGGTTTAGTTCAGGAATGACTGTTGCAAAAAAAAATCATGCTCTAATATTTGATCAACAAAACAGGCAATTCATCATGGCAAATAAATTTAGTGATTCCCTTACGTATATGAGCCATCTACTCACCTTAACACTATTCTACTATGAATTGTTCCAGATATTCTTCATATTATTCATTAGGAACCAAGCATACACCAAAGTATTTTGCAAATCCAGCCAATGAAAAATCTAAATAAATCCAAGAACAAATTGAAAAGAAGAATCCTTGAAGAAAGGTTGCAGTGCTTTGATAGTGTGTGTGAAAGAGATTGCATCTAAAATATTTTTAGTCACATGGTCAAAAGCATGACAAATATCCATTGGTGTGAGCAACAACAAGAGATCTTGTGTCAAGCACTTTGATACCACCATCCATGTGTGTATACCATCAACAATTAATGTTTATTATTGAGCCCTATTACCCTCTAGATGCTCTGTTATGGTACTATAAATATAGCTACAATTGCATAGGTGAATGCACTTTCTATTAGTTGTATTAGTTTGAATGAGTTTTTTGTCTTGTTAACACTACCTTGATTTTGTTGGAGAAATAATTTTTTTTTGCATATGGACTGTAGGTTGCTACAACACAAGCTAAAGCTCAAAAAGGAAAGGAAAGAACTGAGGTATTTGTAAGTTATTTTTAATTGCATGTTACTTATGTTGAAGCTTTGTGGTCAAATAATATCTACAAATTGACAAAAAGTAGTCAAAGGGGACTCAAAAGTACAATCAATAGTGACAAAATGTGGGAGTTCCATAAAAACTAGTGAATTATGTTTAATTGTAATTCTTTTAGCAACTGGTGAAACTTCTACTAACATTGAACATGCCAAAATTCTAATTTCATAGTGCCTCAAAGGTGTTAGTATGGATCAGTTAATGTATTCATTGTCAATTGCATGAAGAGGAGATATTTTCCAGTAACTGTAGGATCCAAGTGAGAGTCTCAATGAGGAAAAAAATCCGAAGAGAGAGCTTAGTGACTCAAGGTGAAATTGTTTCTTTTTTTCATCTTCTTTCCATTCTTATTAATACATATAATTTGGTCTATTTCCTTCATTAAAAGCATGTTTAAATGGTTGAATGTTTCTCCATTGGATTTGATAGTGATAGTTTGAACTACTTAGATTGTGAGAAAATTCTAGTGCTAACTCTCTTTTGTCATTGTGTGCAGGTGCATAAAAAAGGATTCTTCATTTGATTTCACCTTCTCTTGATTCAAATCAAAGGCTAGCTCATCAAGAAGCTTACCCTAAGTGGGATAAGTTTATGGATCAATTATGTTGCTTCAACAAACATAAAACAAGGTTAACCAATATGCTATTATACTTTTATTAATTTTTTTATTTATGCATTTCATGGTTAAAATTCAGGATGAGTGCAGTGAGACTCCATTGTCAGCAAGGCACAAAAGAGGTTGCAACTACAAGAAATCAATGTTCCTGGAAACGTACTGTGAATGTTATAAGGTGCAATAATATCATTTTATAAGATAAAGTAAATGTGAAATGAGAGGAATATTTCATTTTTTTCTTATTACCTTTGATATGTGTACTTCACGCAGCTTGTATTGGTTTCTCATATGGCTCCAGATGCGAAGGCTACAAAAATGTCTATGGCAAGAAAGAAGGTATGGAAAATTCTACTTAGTTACTAAACTTGTTGTGGCAAGTGGTAGATTCTACTCAGGTTCAGTGGACAAGACAATAAAGGTAAGTTGGATTTTATGAAGAATCTTAATTATTATGTAATATATTTCTTGTAGGTCTGGGATATTGAGTAATGCCAATGTTTGCATACACTGATATCTCACTCAGACATTGTTACCTCACTCATTTGCTGGAAAGATTACCTAATTCGTGTTCTTTAGATGGCACTATAAAGGTATGTTTATGTTTCTTTTTCTACTAGCAAATAATTTTTCAAAGGAATTTTTTAATGGCCATTATAATTAC
Organism: Larix kaempferi; assembly: GCA_027924585.1. Lineage (NCBI taxonomy): Eukaryota > Viridiplantae > Streptophyta > Pinopsida > Pinales > Pinaceae > Larix > Larix kaempferi. Next base: position 6,288,033 of record BSBM01000478.1, read on the forward strand.
TATACAACAAACAAATGGAGGTGTGGGTTTCCATTATAAATGGAAGTATTGAAGTCACTTACATGCACGTTGTAAATCAAATAAGAATAAATGGATTCTTTTACTTAAACTCAAATCCTTTGGATTATAACTTCCATTATTGGGAAAAGGGTATAATTATGTAATAGTATTTATTTTATCTATGTTTCTTGCCAGGGCATTATTTCATTTTGCGGTGTACATGATGGAAAAGCTAAGCCAGTTTTGATGTGCGCAAATTCAGATAATAGTGTCTGCATCTATCAGTTACCAGAGTAAGACGGGAAAATCTACCACAAATGTATCATGTTAATACTTTTACATATCACACAATTTTATCACGTTAATAGTATTACATATCACAAGAATATATCTGGATTTAATAATTGAATTCATCATAGATTAATAATTTTCTATATGCTGCAACATTAGTGAATAATAACTAAGCATTCATATGTCTATTTCTTTTACAGTTTCAAAGAGAGATGTGGGCTCTTTTCCATAGCAAAGATGAGTTGCGTGGGAACAAGTCCAGGAGGATTTATATTTACTGGCAATGAAGGAGGACTCTTAAAAGTGTGTAAATGGGAACCTTAGATTTCCATGCACTTTTGTCCCCCGAATATGTGTCTCCATTTAGCCTTATCTGTCCACTACTCGTGCATATGCAATCCTGGGAAATATTGTAGTTTTAAGTTTTAAATCAAGGATTGGTGAAGGATGGCATATGATTCTGCAGGTTTGATTCTGTGTTTGATTCGTTAGAGAAGGCCAAGGTGCATGATGTAGTGTCAATGGGGTACATTACATTTTGGTGCCTGACCACAAGGTTTACGACAAAGGGAATGAAGAGTCATCGGTAGGCCAATGCCTCAAGTTCAAAACTTGGTGAGCATAAATCCCTAGAACAATGTGTGTGCTAGCTGAGCTTGATGGCTCCCCTCATTGAAGTGGAATAAGTCGTTTCTAGTGCATTTTTACACCACCTGGAGGGTCAAAACATAATAATTAAATGCAATCACATTTGGATACATTGAACTAACAACGACCATAATTCACTTATGCTTAATCATTCTTATGGGCCCTAGTTGCTCAAAACCCCTTTAACCCACTGATGTTAATGCATGACATTGAGTAGGATGAACACAGTCCAAGTGTGGATGCAGCACACCAAACTTAGTAATTGCATATTTATGTCTGAAAAAGCTTGACTACTAGAATACATAACAGTCCTAGGTGCAACAGAAATTCATGCAAAACGCCAACACAGAGTGTGCTGATGATTAATGGGGTTGCATTAGGCCCTAGGAGAACGTTCATGAATAAACAAGCACCCTTGCTAGGATTCTTGAATTTTCCAAATCATGGCCTGATGGAGCCACAAAATGCAAATGAGGAAGGTGGTGAATGTTCTCCAAGGGGGGTAATAGTTGGAAATTTTTCTTCGTGAGCTATCTCATGGTGGTGAATGTTCTCCTTGTTTCTCCAAGGCATTGGATAATTTGGGCATTCCTTCCGAGGAGTACTGAATTTTGGTTTCATGCATAAACAAGCACCCTTGCTAGGATTCTTGAATTTTCCAAATCATGGCCTGATGGAGCCACAAAGTACTTGGATTTTTCCTTGTATTTATTTATTAACATTATTTTAGGGTCACTATCACTATGGAATTCATTACATTAGATCAAGGATACTATGATTCAATTTTTTCATAATCAAAATACCTCTCTCCTACTTTCACTTTAAGCTCAGAATAAAAAATAGAACCAAGCACCACCAAACACTAAAACCATAAGAGAGGATCATGAGTTAGAGAAAGTTTAAAATTTCACTTTAAATTAATTTATGAAAATAATCAAGTGAAGAAAAGATCAAAGGCTTCCATCACTTACTTGGGTGATGAGTGATGGATACCCTCACCCAAGTGAGTGGTAGGATCAATAAATACCTCTCTCTGACTTCAACCATTCATTTACAAGACTTTCAACATGATTTAAAAAAAAAACACAAACCCGTCACTATAGCGACGACCACTTGGATAGCTTTCCGACGGACTTGCTATACACGTGACACACATTTTGTCGCTTGTATAGAAATTCCTTCGGAATGTTCTTCGAGCGGTCGTCGCTATAGCGACGGATGCTCGGAGCACATTCCGATGGAATTGCTATATAAGCGACAGAATGTTCGTCGTGTGTATATCAATTCCGTTGGAAATTTATCCCAGTGGCCGTCACTAGAGCGAAGAACATCCCGTGGCTATAGCGACGGACACTCATCGCCGAATTAACACTATATTAAGTGCTACCGTTGCTATAGCGACGAAAACTCATTGTCGAATTACACTATATTAAGTGCTTTCATCTCTATAGCGACGATACATCTCGTGGCTATAGCGACGGAAAATCATCTCCGAATTAACACTATATTAAGTGCTTTTGTCACTATAGCGACTGGACATTAAGTGTTTTTCGTCGCTATAGTGACGGTTTAACGTCGCTATAGAGACACCGTTTTTTTTTTTAAATAGAATCTGCAGACGCCACGTGCCATCTCTTTCCTGTTTCTATAGTGATGAACGTTTTAAAGCATGGCTACAACGACAAAAGTCGTTCCACGAAAAAATGGGGTCATATTTGTCGCTATTGCAATGAACAAGTGTTGCAATATCAACGAAGTTCCGTGGGAAAAATGTGCACATGTACTAGTGACACATCATTCCATATAATATACCATTACATAACATCCTATCACAAATTTCACAAGATCTTTCATATTTATTAAAATCAAGTGCATGTATGGAGCTTGACGAACTAAGCAAATAAATAAGGCTCACCACAAAGTATACTAAACTTAATTAAATTGTCCAATTCTAAGGGCATCTCATCTATGCCAAGTGTTTTGAAAAGATGCAGATCTTTGTAATTAAATAAATACTCCTGTAGTAAATTATTCTGAGCATGAGATACTCAATATTTTAAATAATTGGTCTCTAAAAGGCCCCAACAATGCTTTTATGAGAATCCTGCATTGGGTGCCAAGGTAACTACATGCCTTTGGATAAGGATCACCCACCTTGTTGATATGAATGCAATTGCTGATGCCTGCAATTTTAGATGATAAAATTTCATTGATATCGACTAAAGTGATGATTTGGATTTCTCTAAATCATTTTCCTTGCAACAAAAAGGATGAAGAATTAACTCATACAATAATTAAAAATACATAAAATTGATTAAAATTGTTATAAATACTACATACACAAGTAGCCACTTTTTTTCTTATCATTAATATTATTACTACACGAATTTAATAGAATTAGAACATGTAGAAAGGGTTTTATGTGATTTTGAAGAGTAAATCTATCCTTTGTTCAAGGTTATTTCATTCAAATGGAGAGAAACTTAGAGTGGAAACAATATGATAAAGGATAAAGGTTTTGTAGTGAAGTACTCCATAGAATACACAATGATTATTATACATCAAAGTTCATGGGATGGGAAATTGTTCCCTTTGTTATAGCACTATCCTTTTTAATATATGTTCCAAGATAATTATTCCACCATCCGTCTTATCCCCACCACCATTTCCTTCCTTCTTCTATTCCACCTTTTTTCTTAACCCCATACTTTTTATTCCCTTATTATTTGTTTCCATTCTCCTATAATAAACCCATATTTTCTCTTCAAAGTTCATGCTAATACACAACTCTGAATTTTTTAGGGCCTATGTTTTAAGAATGATTAAGCAAAATTTCACATACAACATTGAGTTTTCAGCTAACAAGGAAATTCTATCAATAATTTCACATAATTTGATAAATACCAAAACAAGTAGAGCTTCATTAAACCCATAAAAACCCCACATTTGAAATAAACAAAATCAGAGACCCACAAATCAAACACCTGATCCCATGAATATATTAAAAGCCAAAAACAAACACCAATGCCAAATATGTGTTGACACAATAGTAAAATCACTTACACATTGAATATTTTTATCAATAATTTCCATGGGAAGGCATATCTCGTCACCCATCCATTAAAAGACATGTACAACAAGACCTATACCTTACATAGAAACTAAATTAAATGACTTCAATGATCAAACAAGGTTGAAAATAAAACATTATTGACTATAATTTGTCAGTGCTAAACATTCATATATTTGCATTTAAAAATATCATTTAATTAGAAAAAGCATCTTTAAATTTTGAAAACACACATATAACCAATATTTACATATGATATGAACTTCATCCATCCATGGAGCATTTATGTACCTACTGGTTCACCATATCCCCTACATGTATTTTTTTTGTTTCTTTTCCTTTCGAGGTGTATTTCATGGTTATTATTTTTGGCATATGTTAGTCTAAAACCTAACTTGTTCCCCATGTTTGTGCCAATTCATATTCAAGTATTTAATAATGTTATACATTATAGATCCTATCATTATTCCAACATGATGGCTTATAAGTATTACCATACCCTTACACATCATTCCATCTAATATACCATTACATAACATCCTATCACAAATTTCAAAAGATATTTCATATTTATTAAAATCAACTGCATGTATGGAGCTTGACGAACAAAGAAAATAAATAACGATCACAACAAAGTATACTAAACTTAATTAAATTGTCCAATTCTAACGACATCTCATCTATGCAAATCGTGAAGGCACGCGAACAGTCTTCCCAGGTCAAATTTCAGTGTATACTGAAACAATTTGTGTAATTTCATTGTTGGCCCTATTCAAAGGTCATTGACGTTGGCCATATCATAAGGGTTAATATTCTATCTATAATCCTTAGTACATTGTTCCACCTTTTCAACCTCCTTGGATGAATATAGTCTTCTTGATGTCTACACATACACAACTAGGCATAAATCCACTACCACTTATAGCCTTGGGAGAAAATTGTGTTTCCAACTCAAGCTAAGTGGATGTCCTAGACATCATTTGAGAATAATTTTCACATATATAACATAATTAGGGACAGTTTCCTCTAAGCATGGGGGATTGATGGGACTTAGTCCATGTGATTAAAATAATTGTGATTCCTACGAGCCAAAATAATTGTGATTGATTGTTGAATATTTGTTTGTTGGAGTCATTTTTGAATCTCAAACCCCTACCATACCATCAATACATGTATCTACTCTAATCATGTCAAATTCTAGTCCGTACAAGCACAAATTGAAAAAACTCAACGTTGGCCCCATTCGTTAGATATTTCAAAATGAAATGTCATCTACAACCAAGGTTCAATGGTATAAAGATGAATGAGCTTCTCTTGGTTTCAAGAATAATTTATTCTCTATTGAACACGACCAACCACGTGAAGGTGGAATCTCATATGGCCTCTCCCGTCCCCCTCGCATCGCTCTCAATTCCCCAACACTCGATCTACAAACTATAAAATAATCGAAAGCAACATACATCTAATTACATTCATGCATAGAAACTACAAAAAAAAACATATGACATAGGATTGCATAAACAATTAACAATATATATTGCTACGTACCTTGTCCAACTCAATATATGTATCATTCTTCTTTTGTATCTTATTATTCATCCAACTCGACATTTGTATCTACAACATCTGATTCAGAAACAATGTTCAAAGGATTGTCGATATCATAATGATTGACATCACTATCAGTTTCGAGCATATCTTCATCGATATCATCATCTGGATCTAGTACTAAGTCATCTCCTACGCCTAGTTCATCTTCTCCATCTTCTTCGTCTGACGACACATCATCCTGCTCTGGCTGATCTACATCATCTTTATCTTCTTCAATATCATCTTCTTCCTCTACAATGTACTTTACTTGCCTTCCTCTTGGATCATATCTAACAACAAATGACCAATCCCTCTTACCTGGAACCTTTGAGTAAAATATTTGTTCACACTGTCTTGGACAAACGTAGCGATCATTTTTATTTTCAAACACTGTTGTTTTAATCATCGAAAACCATTCGCATGCTGAATAATAGTTCTCTCCTTGTCACCTCCATGCAGTAGTAATCTATACCATTTGACATCGAACAAAACTAATTTGAAGGAATTAAAGTCACACTCAATTATATCATCCAAATACCCGTAGTATTGATTTTTAGTTTCTCGGGGATGTCTGTCTCTACTAGAGGAAACATTTGTGACCTGGAATACTGTAGTTATCCCACTATCAGAAGTTTTTCTTGTGTCATCCGACTTTTTGATACGAAATTTACGACCATTGCACCACATAGCCTTGTGGTGTTTCAACTGCAATATGTGAGACATGTAAAACATGGATTGGAAATTAATAAACATATTTATATAACTTGAAAAGTATCTGAAAAAACACAACTACAAACACATTAATATAATATAAAATAACTGTATAAAATGGGTGATTTTGCTTGCCTTTCCATCTTGCAGACCATATGCTAAATCTTTTTCCCTTTATGTACCATCAACATCTCCATGACGACCAGCTTCTCTAACCAGTTCAGACAATTGTTGCCATGATAACCTACCACCATGTCATTCTTTACATCTATCAATCCATACCTTCATCCAATCGAGATTGTTTGCAATGTATAAATGTAGTGCCTCCCAATCTCAATGACCTGACTAAAAAAAACATAAATCAACAATATTAGAAAATACTTATAACCATGGTAAATATTAATAAATGATGAAAGAATACATATTAAATGAGTATGAACATATATTAAAAAACAAAGAAGTTGTATGTATCATAAACCTACACAATTTAATTACCTCTTAGTCTCTTCATTTTTCATTTCTCCAACAATTGCTCCCCTTCAATTTTTTTGATGGAGTTCACATCCCAAATACAATCCACTGCATGCATAGATTGCTTTGCTAACTTAGGAATATAGTGACTAATATACACCATGGATTGATATACCATATATCCCCTCACCATAGAACCCTCTAGACGTTCTCTATGTCTAACTAAAGCCTTCAATGATTTCAAGTGCCTCTCCACCATCCACATTGACCTTGCATGTACAGGTCCACACATTTCAATCTCCTCAACTAGGTGTATGAGGTAGTGTTCTTGTGCATTGAAAAATGTTGGAGGTAGAAAATTTTGCATTTCACACATGAGCCGAGGGATTTCTCTCTTCTAATATTTTATAACATCTTGATGGATTTCTTTCAATGACAACCTTTTTGCAGATTATGATGCAAGAAAATAACAAGTTTCAACAAAACAAAAATTGTAAAACACATGTCATTCAGTACAATAACAAATTGAAAAAACATTTTTCATATATATTAGTCACCTATATAGCTTACCTCATGTATTTTCCAAGATCATATATAACTTGTTTGACGTTGTTGTCAAAGTCGTCTGGGAGAGATAGAGGTAGAACATACTGTAACAATAAATAAAAAAACGTTATTTGTTTCAAAATAGACAAAAATAAAACAAAAATCCAAAAAGGTAAATACGCCGAATACATAAATATGAATAAAAAAATTATTACCTTAATGAATGTATGCCAGTCATGGGTTTTAACCCCACCAAATTCACCTTTCTTGGTTAAGATATTATTTATGTTTGAAGAAAAACCTGTGGGAAATTTAACACTTTGAATGACTTCTTTTACATCATTGCTTTGCTGCTCAGTTAATAACCATGGAAGGTTATTTCGGTCTCCATCGTTATTTGATCGAATCACACTTCACATTGCATGATTAGATTCCTCAATGTTAGTACAAATTTTGACAATTTTTTCTTTATCCTCCTGCCATCTATGATTCTCCATAATGTTTTTGTCACATTATTCCCAAGATGCATTGTATCAAACAAATGAGCAATTTTTAGCTGCTCATAGTAGGTAAACCTTGTGAATTGAGTGGGATAACATTTCATTCCTCGTGGAAGCCCATTATTTCTACCTTCACGATGACGACATTGATGAATCATAAAACAAATGACAACAATAATTATCAAACACAATAAACATACTTAATACTTAAAATATAATTTCAAAATCAAAACAATATTACATATACAATACATATAAAACAAATTGTGTACCTTGACAATTATTGTTATACTCCAACCTCCATAGGCAAGGTGTCATTCTTCGTGGTTTTAATCCAGTCTCTTCTTTCCCATTGAAAATATGTTTTTTTTTTTTTTTTTTAGTAGTACGAAACCTATGGGTCTTCGACAGAAAGTGCCTATACTCATCAAACACTATCTTTCCTAAAGATTTTGAATAACGATACTTCATCTTAGGACCACAATTCAGACATACAAATTTACCCTTTGTTTGAAGACCTACAACATATGGATTAATGCCAATTATATGATAGATTATTAAAAAAACATGCATGATATATTCAAAATAATTAAGAAGTAATAAAGTGCAAGGAAACATTAATACATACCACAAATATGTGTTAGTCCGGGGGCATCATGAATTGTCCATACAAGCATTCCATGGAATTGAAATATCTTTTTCCCAATTGGTTTACAGATCCGTCATACATAGTTATACTGTTCCATAACTGTATTAGCTCATCGATAAGAGGCTCGATATATACATTCATATCTTTAACTTGGTACTTTCCTAAATGTTTGAAATTACACATAATTACTACCATGATATGTATATATAAGTAAATAAATAAATAAACTATAGTATGCAAAAAATAAGACAAATGAAAATGGGACATTCGAAAGATTAATATAGACAATTACCTGGAACAATCATTGTCAACATTATGTGCTCCCTCTTTATTGACATCCAAGGATGAATGTTATTGTTAATAACAAAAAAAGGCCACACCCAGTAAATAGATCTAAGCTCTCCGAATGGATTAACACTGTCGGTTGCCAATGAAAGCCTGATATTACGAGGTTCATCTTTAAAATCTGGCCATTTTCCCTCAATTTCCCTAAATGCATATCCATTTGCAGGCATTCGAAGAACACCATCTCCACTTCTATTCTGCGCATGGTAATCCATAAACTGTGCTATGCTTTTGCACCTGAACAACCGTTGCAAACGTGGAATTATGGGAATATGATGAAGAACCTTTCGAGGAACTATTTTTGTGACTTGATCGGTTTGATATCTACTAATATGACATTCTAGGCATTTGGTTTTCGATGCATGTTGTCCATAATATATAATATGGTCATTAGGACATGCATCTATACTTTGATGCTCCATTCCAATCTCTTTCATAACGGCAAGTAAATCTTGATATGTGCGAGGTAAAATATTTGACGATGGTAACAAAAATTCACCTAACAATCTACATCATGAAAATTAACTAGTTAATGAAAAGAATATTAATCGTAAATATTACATTCTTATTTAACACATTAATTAACATTAAAAAAAGGCAAAAATGTCAACCTTTATGTATATTTGATGAAACATATTACATACCTTAGGATCTGTTTCATACAAGTGTTTGACAAATGATTCATAACCTTTAAATTCATTAGAAGCAATGTAGCAGAGAGAAGATTTTCTCTTGACCCTTTATAAAAATGTTTATTTGCATTTTCCATCAAAGGCTCATCATAAATACCATTACTGTCCCCATCCTCATCTAGCCGATCGAACAAGTCCTGGATCATTTTATTTGTCCCATCATATTCAACTATGTTACAATTGTCATCTACTTCCATGGGATCGTTAACTTGATCTTCATTTTTCACTTCATGTTCCTCAACTTGTACAATATCATTTCTACTACTACTTGGGGAATTTTGCAAAAAGTTAGAGGGCAACTCTAACTTTATAATGACAAGCAATCATGCAAAATTAGTGCATGTATAACAGATACTAAAACAATATAAAATTTTACAAATACAATCAATATTAATAAATATAATTAATATGTATATAGAGTTGTTACCATGGGATGATATTCCTTCAATCCCCCATCCGTGTGACCATATTTCCTACAATGTTTTCTAGCAGTTGTTATTAAAATTCTCATGGGATGTCTCATAAAACAACTATTGCAAGGGAAAAAACATCTACCATCACCCTTTTCACCCTCTTCATCTCTTTCCCTACCTCTAATATTTTCTGACATTCTTCCCACAAAAGTATAGTGATGATTATAAAAAAAAAATCAACTTTTCGCAAGACAATAAGAGCTTATATCGTTTCCGAACCATCGGTCATATAGAAAATTGTCACAACCACTATAAATGGATATGTATTTATAGATTTTAAATTGTCGGTATTCTGACGAACATTGACCAAGTCAACATTGAATTTTCCTAAAATCCGGGGAACCGTTTGGAAATTGAACGACTACTTTTTTGTTCTTTTCGTCGGTCTTGCGACACTAGGACATTAAACATCGGAAGACCGACGAATGCAGGATAATACGTCGCAAGACCGACGATATCGAGGAGCTAAAAAAAAAGGAATGTTTTTACGTTTTCTCTTGAATTTTCCGACATTCGTCAGAACCCTATAGTCGGAATTTGGTTCAAATGTACTAGTGTCTTCTAGACATTATTTTATACTTTTTCGGGTCTGGGGACTAACTTTACGAAAAATTCAAACTTTGGAGTCTTCTTCAAAATATTTCAGACTCTCTAAGCATGAAAAATCGTCGAGTTTTCTTTCTTTAGACTCGTAAAATCAAACATCGAAGTACCCTTATGGGACCGAACCTCTCCTTCCTTGGGTTAGTAAAATGTGCAAGGTTGGACTCATCTCATGGTGAGCTATGGGTGAAAACATGAAGTTGGGAAACAATTTTGGCTTGTTTTTGACAAAAAAACTGCTAATTTTTATGTTTTTCAACTTTGACCTATTCAAACCCATATATCCCTTAGGAATTTCAACTTGAAGTAAACAAAAAGGTTTTACAGAATTGAATTAGCTTTCTACTCGTATTTTTTTAAATTTTTTTTATGGACATATCATGGGACAAATTTGTTGTCAACCAACGGCATATACTTGAAAATTTTAGGTATGGATAATGAGTGACCCGTGTTGACCACGGTTTTTTGATATATGGTTATTCATTTTAGGGAAAAAAATTGTAGGCTCATATTCTACACATGCTAAACTTGATCCTGGACTATATTTTGAGTTTTTTAAGACTTGGGAACTATTTTTTATTATTTATCGAAACAACATATGTTTAAAAAATGGTACATTATCGACACATGTTTTTGTCTTCTCATTTTGTTTCAAATGTGACTCTTATCAAACAAACAAAAACCAACCCATTGAAGAGGACAGTTCAAGGAACATCCTTGTATTTTTTAAAAATTTTTTGGCTTCAGCATCGTGATGATATTGAATTTTCATTGTGATTGATTTTTACGTCACTAAATTTTTTAATGATAAAGTTTAGTAAAAAAATAGTAATCCTAAACGAAATTCAAAATTTTTTATATTATGAGAAAGTAGATTGAATGACGAATCTATTGGTATAAACTCCGACATGTAATTATCATTTTTTGCAGTGGTCCGACCTTGTTAAAGTGACACATTTCTGCATTCTGCAGAAATTCGGCTGGAACTGTTGACCAAAAACTATCGGCCCAGAAAATGTCTTCTGAACTCTCAGCCAAGAGTTTAGTTCAAACTCTCATCTGAGAGTTTTTTTTAAAATACAGCGCGTGGATTGGTTCAAACTCTTGGCCTAGAGTTTTTTTAAACTCTCCGCTGAGAGTTTGAACTCTCAAAACTCTCAGCCTAGAGTTTAAAAAACTCTAGGCCGAGAGTTTCAGGTTGACTTTTTCTCCCCTATTCATCCGCGTGCCCTCTTTCCCACCTTCACGTTTTTGTCACGGAATTGTTTCCCAGCTTCACGTTTTCACCCCTATATAAAGCATCTGTTATCATCCTCAAGCTCATTAAAAAACAAAGGGGTACTCGTTAGACACGATGAGAAAAATGGGGGGAATAAGTTGAGTTTCCATTTTTTTGGAGCGTGTGAGTCGTTACCCTTGAGCATGGCGTGTATCCACATCTTGTCTCTTTCTTGGGTATTCAGTATGTGTCTAGGTCATAATTAAAGTCATGAGTCATCTTTGTTTGAGAATCATCCGACGAATCTCTCATGTCATATTTTAGTTGTTGCCTCTATAAATCCTTGCTGCCAAGTCATATATCATGCCATACATGTTCAAAGGATAAGTGTTTAACCTGAGTCAAATTTATGCAATATTTTCAACCTTCATATCCTTGTGCCAGTCCATACTCGTCTGAGTCATTACTTCACATCACTTTCCTATGTCGGTTTTATGTCAATGATGTGGGATTCATTATGGCCCTCCTTTGATGAGTCTATTCCTGTCGACTTCAACTCACTATCTAAGAATTAGGCTTCAAACACAACCTTCAGTACCTTGGTACTTGTATGCCTCAATGGGAGGTTTCCTCGTATTCAACAGTAGGTTTTCATCATTGACCTTTGATCGAATGATCTCGTGGATGTTCGACTTCAACTCATCTATTCGCATTTCGTCGAGATGTACTATGATACCTTGGGGATCATTGTAATCATTGGTGATTTCCCTCATGCTTGTTAATGGTTCACATCATTGGACGGTAATCGAGTGGTGTCTACCATGTTCGAGTTCAACACCTTGTAATCACATGATTAGATTCATATCGATTTGGAATCAGGTAGAAGACCCTGGATGGTTCTGAAGTCTATTTCGTACATCCAGGTTGTGATGGTGATATTTTGAGTAGGTTCCCACATGGATATCATGTTGGTGACCTCATTAATGTATTGTCACACATATTCACTCTTGTATTGGTTGTGGCTGTGTCATTGTCTTATCATGGATCTACGCTTACAGTCTAGTAGCCATGGTTTCAATAATATGTTCAGTCTGTCCTGTCATGGATTTGCAATGTATTGGTCGGAAACCATGCTTTGAGTCTATTGTTTCGAGCATGGGTATGCCCGCCTCGGGGTTATTAGACATATTATTGATGTTTCCTTGCAACTCTTCTCCAGTTCTCTTCTAGTTATTTCTACAAAAATTCCTTATTGGTAAAGTGTTCGGCCACCAGACTCCTTCTAACCTCGCACTTTAGGGGGCATCTGTTATACCTCAATATCCCACTTTTCGCACCATTGAAAACCTTCATGCCATACCACCATGAAGAACACGATGTCTATACCTCCTAGGAGTGTTTAGACCCCACCCTCATTATGTTGGTCCCCTCCCTAGTCCTACTTAGCAGCAAATTCAACTCTTGAGGGTCGAATGCCACTTCACCAAGCCCATCTTAGAGAGATTTTCACGTTCTTCTAATGGTGCAAGGCACAAAAATACAACATTTTCGCGCTCTACGTATCTTTGAGGGCGCGGAAATTTCAACATTTTCACGCTTTGCTCAGTCCTGAGGGTGCAAAAATCCCTGCAACAACCTTTTTGCTTGGCTTTTGGATCTTAAATCCGAGGATATTTTTATGGGATAGGGATTCCCTTTGAATCTCATCTCCCCCTCCTTCCTTGATCTGATTCAGCTCCTTGATCCACCATTTACTCACCTAGATCCATGATTTTCTCCTAGTGGTTGGCCTCCCAAATCCTATAAGAAGGAGGCCATCTATGAGCTAAGTGGAGAACTTTGGAGGCTTCAAACATATTTTCTCCTAGTGGTTGGTCTCCCAAATCCTATAAGAAGGAGTTTTGCAGAGGTAGCAAAAGGAGAAGCTTGGAAAGAGATGTTGCTTGGGACATCAAGGTATAACGCTTGTAATTACTTTCTTTGGTTTCCCTAATAAGATAACTTGGCCTATTCTTCCTATTTTCATGTCTTTAATGGTGAATGCATGAAATTGTCTATGTTTTTATAGTTAGATCTCTATTTATACATCTATTGCTTTGGAGAAGGTGTTGACTTTCATTTGTAAACATGTTCATAAGTCCGTGATCAAAGGCTGGAGCTAGAGCAACTTAGGAGCAGCAAGGAGCAACAATTTGTTTCTGTCATAGATTAAACATTTAAAAATCTAGTTTGGTCTATGAGAGGGTTTAACTATCCTTAGGAAGAATTCTCTAACACACACAGTTCAAAAAATGATCATTCAAATTATCAACAACTGAAATATATAACCAATGACTCAAATACAGAAATAACATAGAGTTAGCAAACTCGGGATCTGAATTAAAGATCAATATTAACCAACAAGACATTTATCTTAAATAAACATTCAATCAGAAAATATATTAATAATAAATGATATAAATCATATCATAATAAAAAAAATATTAGCATATGATCATAGACATTATATATAAATAGAATCCCAAAGATTTCTTGTGCTCCAGCTTCAAAATAACTCATTCACACATAGCAGCTAAGTATATATGCATAAAGGTTTGAAACCAAATTCAAATTGATTCCACTCTCAAATTTTTCACCAACGACTGCCATTGAGGAAACTAAAAAATAAATATAATAGAAATGAGAGGAATACTGTGGAGGATAAGTAAAAGATTTCCCTTTTGATCGATTTGGTGAAAATTTGGTAGCTATTTGATCTGGGGCTTTGATTTCTCCCTTTGCTTGTGGTTTCATGTAACCTCTGATCTTCTTTCTTCATATTTTGTGAGTATGCTGGCCTCAGCTTTAAAATCCTACTGTTCGTCATATCCAAAGCGTTACCTTTCAAACTCTATTGTATTCAAGTGAAAACATATTATATTTTATCCACATAATCCTCAACTAACTTGTCAAAAACAACATTAATAAATCAAAAGATTCTTGAAAGAAAAGGATAAATGGATATAATTCCTTTCTCTATGATTCATTGGATTTTATGTTTTCTTTGATATTGAAATAACAAAGCTTTTACGAAACCAAAGCTAAAACCATGATTGTCTGCCACATGTTAAAAAGCAAATTTCTTAGTAATGAATAAAAGCAGTGATCCATAATTAAATATTAGATCAAGTGTCAATTTTAGTTATTCCAAAAATATACAAGCTCAAAATTAACCACTTGTTTTTAGAATTCGAAATATCAGATTTCAAAGTATGGCATTGAAAAGTAGCCTAAAAAGATTCGTGGCATACTTTGCAAGTCATTCAATGGTCAATGAGGAATTAAATGTTTATATATTCTTATTGTTCCATAAAAACCAATTTTTAAAAGACCATTTTATTTGTTTGTCTTATAGGTTTATCACTTCAAGGTTATTAATGATATAAAGTTTTATGATTGATGCCATATCTGAATCTTAATAGTCTTGACATTTAAAAATAATTCACTATTGTTTTCAAAAAAAGGTCTAGGTGTTTATTGTTTTCAAAAAAGGGTCAGGTGCCTTTTTTAATATATTAAAACATGATAGCAAGTAGAATTATGTAATAATTAAATAAAATACCAAGTAAAAAGTTAAAGTGAAATTTATAATTGTATAAAGGTCAATTTGAAATTATTCTAACAATACAAAGTAATTCACCTTTTTCAAAAAACAAAGTAACTCACCTTTTTCAAAAAGAAGATATTAGTGTTATGAGAAATGTTAGTATTCTTAAAATTTATGCAAAATTTGAACTTATTAATGCTCAATATTTTTATTGGGTTTAATATTATTTAGCCAAATAAAGATTGAATTGAAAATTCAAAGAAGTAATTGACAAATGGTTCGAGAAGATTTCAAAAATCGATCGCAAAATGTTAATGAAAGATATCATCAAATTTCTAAAAGATAAATCCAAAGGATCAAAAGAGAGAAGATTAAGCATCATTTAAAAAGGAAAGAAGACCATGAAATCACCTACCAAAACAAGTAAGATAAAAATAAAAGAAAACCAAAAGCTAAATATTTACAAAATTTACATCGGGGCCTCTTTGATTTTAGAAAATCAAGGGGAAGCTGTTGGGGCCAACATTATGTGAAATGAAGGCATGAAATATGGGTGAAATAACTGAGCAAAATCCTATGTATTCCACGCAGTAAACATATGACTTGGCTTCCCCAGGAGGAGACCGCAGAGATGAGCTAGTGTACAAAGTATACTACCACAGAGTCAACACTTTAGGTATAGGTGTAGAGGATTGAATTTGGTATGTGGTGTGAAACGATAATGAACCCTATAAACAGAGCTTGAGATCTGTTGCAAAGAAAACTGTGTAATTGATAATTGAGAGAGAAAGATCAAGAGTGCTTGGGTGCATAAAGGAGCATTGTTAAGATACATGTACAACAATGGGCATAAGGACTTAAAGGACTTGAAGGCTAAGAATCAACAGTGGTAAACCATTGTTCATAGGACAAGAATAAATAGTGGGCAACCACTATTCGTGGGAAGAGAATAAATAGTGGGAAACTATTGTTCATGGGAAGAAGATAAACAATGGGAAACCATTATATGGGGGAAAAAGACAATTAGGGGACTACCACTGATAGAGGCTAAACAAGGTGACATTCGATAACTACTTAGTTGAGATGACCACAAAATTGAAGTAATCTACTCTATTGAGTTTATCACTATATAATATTGAGTTTCATATATATTTGGTGTACTTCTTGTTGATGACTTCGCTCGTTCATGTTTGATAATGAATGATTAAATACATAGGCTTGATTTGGTGACAATTAATAATTTGTAAGAGATATTGATTCACCCCCCCTCACAGTATCTCGTTGTGTTCAAGGGAAACCTCCAAATGAGCAAAATTCCAATTAGAATATACTTCACAAGAAATATTACTACATTGCACTACATTGCTTCTACTCCTTTATATAGTTTCTAGTGAAGGAACTTTCTAGTAGGCGAAACCTTTTAGTAAGCCTTCTTAGTGAAGGAACTTTCTAGTAGGTGGAACCTTTTAGTAAGTTTTTTACAAACATTGCTTTCATACTATATCTACTTTATGGACCTTATTTACTATATATGCTTGCAATACATAACAACCTATCTAAAGAGGGTTGGGGTAGGACCCTAACATGCCACCCCCCTTAAGAAACAACATTGTTTTCAAGGTTGGAGATGTGAAAACTGCTGAAGTATCTTTGTTTTTTCCCATGTAGCATCCTCAATTTGGGTATCTTTCCACTAGATCAATTCCTCTTGGATGGTGTTTTGGTGGAGACATCATTCCAATTTGTAAAGGATAACCTTGGTCTACAACCAAATTGAACCTTCTTCTTCCAATTATGGAAGGATAGTTTGAATTTGATAGTGAGGGTTGACCACTTTATTTAAGCACGAGACATGAAAGATGGGGTGAATCTTAGAGTTGTAATACCCCCAATTCGACCCTTAGGATATATTAGCCTTTAATGTAAATAATGTGTACATGTGATGTATGTTTTCCTAGCGTGGAGCTCAAGGCCAAGGCCCCGCTAGTGAAAGCCGAATTTTATTTAAAGGGCAAGTATTTGATATTTTGATACCATGTGCTCTTAAGCCATGGAAATTGTAATAGGATGTAAATAAACATAAGGCAATATAAAATTCCAAGACTGGCTATGGAGGCAACGAATGAGAAGGGGGCCACGTGTATCCACTAGGGAGTGGTGAGGGGGCTATGGGAGTGAACCATAGGTTGCCATGTGTCTTTATGAGAACCCATTTGACCTTTCTAGATGACATTTATTCCTGTTGTAAGAGAATGGTTGAAGAATTAAGTCAATGACTTTGATGGAGTATGGGCAGCCCTGAAATTCGTATGGGTAGGTATGGGCTCTTTTGACTTGTCCCACAAGTCACTCTACATCTTGGGGGTTGCTCCATCCTTATCCCCATTCCATTGTGGAAGTATGGGACATCTTTCTCCACCCAAAAACGAGCTCCCAACAGTGAGAAAACCGGAAATCGCGACTGTGAGAGAACCCACGTTTTGGGAAGCCAAAAACGTCCCGATTTGGTATTGGACAATGAAATCCAATGGGGGATCCATTGGTAGGAACCTTGGGGCGAATTTGGGAGCAATAGCTACCCCAAAAGCCATGGGAAAACCCAGTTTTAATTGCCCAGAAAATCAGTGACGGATTTGGGGTTATTTGCTGAACAAAGCGGTGAGAAATCCAGTGGATGTTCGAATGGAGGCTGGGATCATTTGAGTATAGCTTGATGTGTACCTAGCTCTGGGATTGAGCTTAGTGGACTAGCATCCCTCTCCATTTCCCATTGCATGCTTGAAAAACCCAACTGTGTGTTGGCTTAGCATGGTTGTTTGAGTGAAATCCTGACTGTGAGGGAGCCATCTAGTTCCTCCTTAGTGGATACACAGCCCAGCTCGGGGGTGATCTCTCAGCTGAAAGAATACAGGCTGGACAGAGATCTATGGTTGGGTGGAACGTTGCTCTCACGTAGCCAGTCGTTGGATATCGCGTTGCAAGATAAGTGCTCTCCGTGACTTTAATTTGGATATATATATCTGGGTTCTGCAATGTGTTATTTGAATGATTATTCTTCATGTTAATGAAATTGAAATGAAGTCTGTGCATGGAATACGAATGAGAATGGGTCTCTTTATGTTGAATCATTCTCTGCTGTGGTAAATATGTTATGCAATTACGGTCTGTTTGTGTGCTTGCTAGTATGTTCATCCGCTGTGTTTATATTGAAACGAATCTGCAGATAGAAGTTTTAAAATGTTAGTTATTTATGTGCAAAAATATTGGGGCTAAGTTTACCAAAAGCCCGGTATGTTGTTAATGTTTCCTTCCCTGTTGTTCTATGGAGAAGGGGACATTACAAGAGTGGCTAGGTAGAACCATTTTTTAATCGATGGGGCCCACACATTTGAGGACCTTATAGGGCCCATAAAACATGAGATCAAGATCCTAGTTGGAGTTGGCCTTAAGTGAGGTATACTTATAGGGTTGTAGGCACAAAAATACATGATTCCCTCCTACAAAATGACATTTTGAGCAATGAGGATAAACATATTGATTCATCCTTTTTTGAGCCACTATTATATTAACCTTGAGAGTGTAGAGAATTTCAAATCGATATATGAGTGATTTGTTGACCTCTTGTACCTTAGAGATGCCTACTAAGTAGGATAGTATTGAGGGGGGATTTTGGCCATAGACAAATTCAAAGGGATTCATTCGAGTGGCAATATGATAAGTTATAGTATACCATGTTCATACTAAAGGTAACCACATAGTCCATTGGTATTGTCTCTCTAAAAAATCACTCGTTGATAGCTTTAGTTTGACCATCAGTTTGGATGTGATAGGAGGCGCTAAGATTAAGTTGAGTACCACTAAGCCAAAACAATTCTTTCCATATATTTATAGTGAAGGAAGGTTCATAGTTTTTGAAAAGAGACTACGACAGACCATGGAGTTTGATTATGTTAGGAGGCTCATTAAGAGTCATGTTAGAATAAGAGAAGAAGAGGATGAATTAATTTGGTCAAATGTCTTATATTTAGGAACTATACAACAAAATTAGGATATAAAGAAATGTTTTCAAACAAAATATAAGGTGAACCAATTTGGAGGTGGAAATTTGTATGAAAGACTGGGAACTCATTAAAGGCTCAAACAATTTTATGGTTGTCACTGAAAATAAATATTTTTACATGGGAGTAATTTTAGAGAAGGAGTTGGTAGGGGCCATGACAATGTGTTTTTATGTAAACAAGATGAGGAAATAATTATACCTCTACTAATAAACTAGCTATATACTAGGATTGTTTAGTTAGAGCTACAAGATTTAATTGGTTCTAATAATATTTGGGAAGGAGGAAAACTTGAAGATTGTCTAAATGTTTGGTATGACATGAAAGATTTAAATCCCTTCAAGTCATTTCCATTCTTTGTTTCTTGGTGCATGTGGATATCTAGCAATTTAGCCATTTTTAATGATAAATTCATTCCCATAGTTCAATGTTTTACAATGTCACTCCATATTCGAACGAGTCAAGGAGTACATAAATGAAAATATACCAAACCAAATCAATGCCGTCCACTTTGATAGGTCACCCGGTTCGTGGTATTTTGACGGGGAAAGCCAAGGTTCCCCTACTCTTTGTGGGTTTAGGTTTCTTCTTCATCTATGTGATACTCATTTTTCAAACTGAGAGAATTCACAATAGACGAGACATGACCACTACACTCAACAAATTTCTAAGATTTTTGGGCAAGGAAAAATCAATCAGTTATCTCATGGAATCAATATAAATTCTAAAAATCTATAAAGGAGGAAACAAGATTGTGAAAAAGTTGTGCCACCTAAATCAGGAAGACAAAATTACCAAAGATATTGACTCATAGGTCGATCTGGAGATACAAGGATGTTTTATCCTTGAATTTGTAATCAAATTTGGATCCATAGTGAATATCATACCCAAAGACAAATGGATTAGATTGGGATGACCTAACCAGTTCATTCAAAGAACTTCATGAAACTGGAAGATCAAATATTTGTAGAACTTATTGGATTGCTAATAAATGTTGAAACAATAATTTGATGCAAATTGCAATATAAGTTGAGTTTGAGACAATCAACGTATTCAAGGGTACAATTGCATGCCCTACCCTAGTTGGTTAGTCACGGGGAAGAAAAATTAAAGAAACCATTTCCCTTAAGAAAGAAAAAATTAAATTAAAAGGAGATGGGAGAAGAATAATTATCCCTTGGGACCCAAAAGAAGGAAATCCCTTGTTAAACTATGTGACAAATATGGAGAGGTGTGAAAAAACTACTAGGTGATCCAAGGTAGTGAAGACCATGACGAACTAAAAAAACAAGGAGAATTCCATTTAGGTTGTCCTCTCTCAATTGGAGAGAATTCTAATACAAAACTATATGAGTGGTGGATGGGAAATCATGAGGCCAAAGTAAGAGATTGTTGGATCATAGAAGCTATACCTAAAAATACATTTAAAACATGCATCTCTCTCCAGTCGGTCACAAAAATTGAAGAGAAGAAAATTTGACAATACCTTAGTTTCATACTCATGGATATCAAATCAACTAATTTACAAAACCTGAGATTCAAAGAAAGAGATTCTCCTACAACTCACATAGATGAAGTATAGAAAAATGTGGGGGATCAAAGCCGACCACAAACACTTGTTCAGTCATAGAAATCATGTGATTCCCTTCATTTTCGTAACTTTCATTAGATCTCTACTGATTTCAATACAAGAAGAAGACACACACACACACACACGCACACGAAGAAGAAGAAGAAGAAGAAGAAGAAGAAGAAGAAGTGGCACCGAAAAGAGTTGATTATGGATTGATTGATAAATTTAGGGAAAAATTAGGCACTAAAATTTGTGAGTGATTTTCCATTTTTTTCCAAAAATGATTTGTCACTCTCCATTTTTTTTCTAAAATTTTTCAGCCAATGTTTTGTATAATAAAATTATTTTACTTAAATTTACCAAAATTTTATAAAGCTATATAAAATTCTTAAGAATTTGAATATAAGTATCACCAAACATTTGTAATTGATATTTATGAATTAGAAAGATTATCCTTTCTACTCTTAGACGATTTAAGTGATCATTAAAATTTTCCATGTGGATAACCATGAGTAGTAACTAGAGAGCAAAGATTTAAACAAATCCTATTACTTAGTTCCATCACTTAAAAAACATTAAAATACAAAGCTTTGAGCACAATTTTTTTTGAATGGAAATACTATGTTATAATCCTAATGGGTATATATATGAGGTTAAATGTATATGAAATAATTGAACCATAAAGATGGCCTACATACGTGACAAGTAAAAATATGTATATTTAGAGCTTAATAGAGTCTTGAATATGTATATTTAGAGCATAATAAAGTCATTATTGTATACATGAATTTATATTACATTGGCTATTTGAGAATTCATCTAAAGATTTTTTTTTATAATTAATGTTATTATCAATTTAAATGTTATATTTGGCATACTATAAAAGTATATAAATATATCAAATTTTTGTATATATTAAATTTATAACATAAATCCTTAAACTTGAAAAAATATCAACAATTTGTGTAACATTAGTGAATAGATATTACTATAAGTTTATCATTATTGTTTACATGAACTTATATTACATTGGCTATTTGAGAATTCATTTAAAGATTTTTTTTTTATAATTAATATTTTTTTTTATAATTAATATTATTATCAATTTGAAAGTTATATTTGGCATACTATAAAAGTATATAAATATATCAAATTTTTGTATATATTAAATTTATAATATAAACCTTTAAACTTGAAAAAATATCAACAATTTGTGTAACATTAGTGAATATATATTACTATAAGTTTATCATTTTCTAAATGCATTAGGTTTATAACATAAACTCGTAAAAAAAATATTAACTTGCTTATAAATATATCAAATTTTTGTATATATTAAATTTATAACATAAACCCTTAAACTTGAAAAAATATCAACAATTTGTGTAACATTAGTGAATATATATTACTATAAGTTTATGATTTTCTAAATGCATTAGGTTTATAACATAAACTCGTAAAAAAAATATTAACTTGCTTCAAAGATCCCATTTCTATAATCTTCTTAGTTAAGTTTTCCTAGGCATTTGTTTGTTTTAAGATGTTGAAACCATTTGTAAGAAAGAACATAAGGCGCGCTCTTTGATATAATCATTTTTATATAATGATTTTTATGACAAATTTATTGTCAAATATGGTAAGTTTAGGAATTTGTGTTTTTGATATGAATGAAACGTTTAGGTTTAATAACATTTTGGAGCAATGTTTCATGATATGTTTTGTCAATATAGTTAATTCTTTTTATATAATTATATAATTATTATTATTTTTTAAATAGTAAGAAAGTGGATTATAATAAATTAAAAGATATATCTATATCTATATCTATATATACATAATAACAAATTTATATAAAGTGTTCTTTGTGCTAAGAGACTCTTTTTATAGGTGTCACATGTATATGTCCGCTCCAAAAACTAAATATATAAAAAAATTAGATTGTAAAATATATTTATACAAATATACATTAAATTTCAATTCCAATTTTCATTCAGGCATGTTTGCGTTTTAATAAACATTTTACTTCATAATCAATGAATGATTGCAATTTTTGGGTATTTTTAGTATTTATGTGTATGCAGATGATTGTAATGAAAAATATATTGGATTATGTATTGTTAGGTTAATAATAGAACAAATATTATTTTTCTGATAATTAGAAATTAATCAATAATTGGGCAAATTGAAAGTATTGATATCTCTTCTATTGAAGTCTTGGTTAAAAAGAGAGATAGTATAACCAACCCTTGGTATGATCAAGAGTGCAAGAATGTGAGAAAATAAATTAAGTAAGCTACTGCAGAATCGATAAAAATGGACAAGATAAATCACTACAAAAGCCTAAATAAAAGAAAAAAAAATGCACTATCTTAGTAAATGATAGGAAAATCTCTTACACCTCTTCAAGGTGGCTCCTAAGAAATTATGGAGGCAAATTCTAACCCACAAAACAAAAGAAGATAATAATATTGCTTTAAAAGATTGAAATTCCTATCTTAAAAAGCTTTACGAATCCTCAGATATAAGAGATAACATTCAAACCCTCCTTACAATGAAAGAAGTTTTCTTGAAGACATAGATTTTGGGGTGAAGTGTATAGAAAATGGAAAATACAAAGACATTGAAGGATACCAAGCATAAATATTAAAAATTGGGGGGCCTGTTATCATCTCGCACATCCACAAACTCTTTAATTTAGCAGTCAAGAAAGGGTTCCCTACACCTTGGACTCAGAGCATCATTATTCCTATTTTCAAAAGTGGCGATAAAAATAACCCCTCTAATTATCATACCATTATGATTAGCCCTCTCCTAGCCAAGTTATATGGTATTATCTTAGAAAAAAATATCAACGAATGGCTAGAGATGGAAGGTAACATGGCTAAAGGCCAAGTAGGTTTTAGAAGGAATCATTCAACCATGGACCACCTCGCTTAGGATCATTGCAAAGGATTGTCATAATAATAAGTCAGATCTTTTTTGTTGCTTTGTGGACTTCAGGAAAGCTTTTGATACAGTGCCTCGAAATAACCTATGGAATAGGCTAGAGGAGCTTAATATTCCTTTTGAATTGAAAGCTACTACGATACTTGGTTATACGAAAATGTCATTGCCAAGTTTAAGAATAACGAGGGCCGGTGAGCGGATATAAACTGTAATATTGCAGTTAAGCAAGGTTTTCCCCTCTCCCCTACCCTTTTTGGAATTTACATCCATAAACTAGAAAGGTGTTTAGAAGAAGCAAGTTTTTTTGGCACGATCTTAGCCGGTATAGTTATCATCCTCCTGCTTTATGCTGATGATATTGTTCTTATGAAAAGGTTCCCCTTTGATCCCAATAAACAATTAAGAATTCTCAAAGATTTCAGCTCTAACACGGGTATGACTGTTAACACCGATAAGACAAAAGTTATGATTATAAAATCTAAGAAAAAAACCTACGCAAATTTTATTTATGATAACAATAAATTGGAGGAAGTGAATTCTTACAAGTATCTTGGAATTGATATTCATCACAAGCTCAATTGGAACCACAACATAATTTGAGAAAAAGGATTAATGGAGGATGGAAAGCTTATTTTGGTCTTGAAAATAATTGTAAATCAGTCAACCTAGTCATGTGGGATAAAAAGAAGTTCCTCTTTGAAACTCTTGTCATCCCCGTTATCTTATACGGTTGTGAAGTATGGGGGTGCAAAATTTATAGAGAATCTTGGAGAAAGATTGAGCAAATCCAGAAGCAGTTTATAACTTATAACCTCAAAATTAAAAGCAACACACCTTATCCTATTCTCCTCTTAGAAGTGGGCCTTCCCCCATTGAGATCATGGCTATGACTAGCTACCTGATGTACAAGCACGAGATAAATAACATGAAAAATGAGAGAGTTCCTAAAATTGCTTTAAATTCAAGTCAAAACCAATTACGCCTCAAGCAGAGTTGGTGTAAATATACTATGGATTGGTTAGACCATTAGGGCATTGATGAAAATGACACTTTGCATAATATCGATAATGTCAAAAATATTATTTCTTCTAAGTTTAAAGAGAAATTGTGGTGCGAGAAAAATTTAGCGATTAAGAGAAAACTAAGATACTATAAGGAGGTCATTAACCCTAATTTGGAAGATCAGAATTATATCTCGATAGTAACTCGTTCAAAGAAGAAAATGAATATAGCCAATATTAGAATGAACTCTCATAAGCTCCATAGCGAAACAGGGCTTTGGTCTTTAAAAAAAACTCCATGGGAGGAAAGGATTTTCCATATTTGTGAGTCTATGAGTGTTAAGAATGAAAATCACTTTCTCTTAGAGTGTCTTGCTTACACCCACATTAGATATGAGTTTCATAGTATTTTCTACAATACAAACGTTTCTAACCTCCCGACTTGCCAAAACTATAGTGATCTTGGAAAGCTTCTTTCTAAGCTTTTTTAGCACAGGAAAAAAAGTTTAAAGCAAACCAAGTAATAACCTTCTTACGGTCCGATAGATCAAAGTTGGTCTCACCGGGTGTTAATCATCATCATCATCATCATTTTACTTTATATTTAATTAATAAATGCAACTTTTTCCTATTTGTAGGATTTATGTGATCTATACTTTAGAACATGAAATTGTTGGTACTTCGATGATTAAATTTGGATAAATAACTATTTTACTTCATAGTCAATGAATGGATACAATTTTTGCATATTTGTAAGATTTAAGTGTTAATATATTTTATGATTACAATTGGAATAGTTGGCACTTGAAAGATTGTGATGAAAAATATATTGGATTATGTATTATTAAGTTAATAACAGAACATTAAGTTAGATAATAGTTTTGTGATAATTGCATATTAATAATAATCCGGTAAATTGCAAGTATTTTACTTCACAATTAGTTAATGCATGCAAATTTTGTCTATTTGTAGTATTTATGTGTTACACTTTACAACATGAAATAGATGGCACTTCCACATTAAATTTCGGTAAATAACTATTTTAGTTCGTAATTAATTAATTAATATTGGAATAGATAATTAGTTCATTACTTCTCGGTGCTTGATAGAACCACAGTTAAGATGGATCTATGCTAGTTATACTATGAGATCTATTTGTTTTAACCGTTTAAGATTAAGTGGATAAAAAGGTTTAAAAAATAAAGACAAATGATTACATATCAATCTTAAAACACTATCTTCAATATTAAAATTAAATAATTTAATATTGAATGACTTTACAATATGCAAGTATTCCAAGTTTCACTTTGGTAAGAAACAATATTGTACTTGTAGGTAGTGGTTGTTTTATATTTTCTTAAATATTTGAAAAAATGCTTTCTTTTGCAAATCAAGTTTTTTTTAGATTTAAAAAAAACTAAAAATTTAAAACAATATTTCATTTTTACATCCATAGGTGTTTATGTAGTTGATGCATGGATAACTCTTAGCTCATGCATGGATGACACCTAGTGAGACAACCCATTTAACTAAAGAAAGTAACAGGTAGCATAAACAAGAGGTGATTACAACTAAGCATAGATAATAAGTAATAAATAACTTGCTTATGGCACTTACCTTGTAACCTATCAATATTCACTAACCACAAATTATGTGGATGTGCTAGTTATATTTTTATCATAAATTTTATGTTGAATCAAAAAATATTTTTATAGTATATTTTATTTTGAATAAAATTTTTTATTTTGATAATATAATAAAATAATATCTAAATTTTATAAACAAATTAAAATAAAAAACATAACTTATCTCCTACAACTTATATAAAAAGTCATATCCTCACAAGCTCATGCAAGTTATTCTTACTGCAGTAGGAAAGAACAATTTAAAAAGATATCATAGGGTCATCTCCTCATAACCTCGTATAACTTATTCTTACTATGGAAAGAACACTTTAAAGAATATGGGCTGGTGAAAGCTAATGCTGGCCACTCAT